>JBCFXI010000425.1:0-163956 GCA_038496175.1 Ampulex compressa | reverse complement strand
ATATGCATATATACATATGTATAATGAGAAGACATCCAAGAGGACCGTAGTGTGGAAAGAAGGACGGCTACATACGTACCTTTCTCTCTCTGCGCCGATCCTTTTGCAAGTAAGTAGACGCAATACGGTATGCCAAGAAACCGAAACGTCGAAACGCTCGTACCAGGCTTTTGCCGATGAAGGAAGCTCCAACGAGAGGGCCGAAGCACCGCCCACGCGCACCGAACCTCGACCAACGCGATCTTCCACTTACGGCCTTTTTCTTTTTTCGCGAAAGGCCAGCGCATTCTCGGCCAGGTCCGTTGCTAGATTTCGCCATGCTTCTACGAAGGATCGAGTTTAGTTCCCTGTTGCAGGTTATGTTTTTTTATTCGAATGATCGAACGTTGTATTAACAACGCGATGGATCTAGTTGAAACCTGATTACAAAAATATAAAGACAAAAAGAAAGATATTCTGCCAGTATCGTATTAATGTATACACGCGTACGCGCACCTGAGAAACCAAACAGGTTTTTAGTTAATTACGATAGTTGTTGATGGCACTATTAACGTTTTTAAATTTGGAACGAGAGTAGATCGAACGAGTATCTCGACAAGCGCTCGCATTCGTGCCGAAGCCTGGATGCTGCTACGTTATTCGTTTGCGATTACTTAGAAATAAAACCCAGCCTAACTCGGAGGATAAGACTTTGACAGAGCACAAAACATCAATACCGAAAAACGCAGTACAACCTTTCCCCATAATCTAAAATCACGCGAGAAACGAGACGAAAGTGAGGTCGAATAGTAAGGTCCATAAGCCAACAGGATCGTGGAGGGTGAAGCGTGAGCCAAAAGAAGACATCGAGCGCATAATCCCGGGGATGCGTCGACTCTAGAATCCCGGCGGAGATAACTCGACGTCCAAAGATCAAAATCGACAGATGATCCCGCCATGGCGGCTCGTTGTTCGACGAATACGTCACTGGCCCGACGAATTTTTTTCGCCGACTCGTAGGCGCCCACATACACGCGGTCGCCGGTTGCGAAGGTGAATATAAAACGGGGGTATAAACGATTGTGCAAGGAAGAAGGGGAGAGAGAGCGGTGGAGCACGATGACAGTGGAAAGACACGTACTATAGAGAATGTCGATCTCGTTTTTACGAACGGCAGGAAGACACGCGGAATGGACGTTGTCGATATCGTTTTCACGAACGACACGTACGTATAAGTTACGATGATGTGAGGCAGATCCATTAGACTATGCAATTGTCCACGTATTGCATTGTCAGCCACCATGGAGATTTCTATTCAGAAATCGCGGAAGTCCCCGGATGCATTGACGAGAGATGGAGAATGATCGAGGGCCGCTCTTGTTGCGAGAAGGAAAGAGACGCGGGGGGAACGAGAGCGAGAGAGGAAAGCGCGATGGAAAAGAACACTGGTTTATATTCGTATTTTCATAACGTCTACGCTTTGCCCGGGATATTAAAAGTTCCTTAAAAATAAGTTGCACGGGGACTGTCGATGTTAAAGGTAAAACCCGAGACCTCCTTCGACACTGACGATCTTGCACGCCGAAGAAATTCTTAGGAATCGCAATTATGCGCCAATCGATGTACGTACGTCGAAATTCGATTTACAAATTCTTCGTAGTTTTGAAACACTCCTAGAAACTTTATCGGTGTCATTTTAGTCGTAAGCATCGAGTTTGGTCACACAGATCGACTTCTGTGCTCGATCCAATATTAACGGTGTTCCGTACATCATCGCTTATCGACGTTATCGATGCAATCGTTAAGCCGAAATATAACACATATATGCATATTAGATCGGTAATAAACTTTGTGCTCGATTACTCGTCGTACTATAATATAAAATCGGCAACACCTTAATACAACTTTCAACAACACCAAAGTCAACTTTTAAACGATCGCAATACACGTTTACGCGAAAGTCACACACCTCGTACGATTAACCAATGTATAAGCCTACGATTTTCAATACCAATCTATACCAATAAATCCAATTTAAAATCGCTTTAGGACTCATTTAAGTTTTTCATTCCAGTACACATTGTATCACGACGGAAACCATCGCGTCGCAATCAAAATGTTATATCCCTCCACATCCCGGAGGATGTGGGCGCATTTCCGTGCTTTCCTCGCGAAAGGACCGAGCAAAGGCACGAGAAGGAAAGGTAAACTCACGTCTCTATAAAACTGTTAGAGCAACGTGCGCGAAGGCTGCCGGGCGAGAAGGAAGAAAAGTCTCGTGTTTCCACGGTCAACGCTCGTCGGAAGGCGGCCGTTGTCTTTCGGCCCTCTCGAGTTTCCCCCCGGTGGTTCCGCACCACGCCCACCAATTTGCGTTGCGCTACAACGTTAGCGATCGATTATTCCTCGATTACGGTGTAACAAGATATCCCGCGGTTTTTCTTTCCTCGCTCGATGACGTGCGCTCACGTCCCTCCCGTTCTCGAGCGAGGCCCATTGTGAGGACCGACAAACCGGTCGGCTCCTCCCCCGGATCCTTATAAATAAAACGCATCCAGCCCGCGGACCTGTTGTGCCCCGGTGAAACAATTATCCTGGGCCGACCTTGCATTCATTTTGAATTACACAATGTGTCGCGGCCGGCATTGTGATCCCCGCTGATTGACAGAGAAAGGATACCGAGAATCGGCCGTGAAAGGTACAAAAGCCCGGTCTGCCGCGTCTGCTTCTCGGTTTCCAACCTAATAACGCGCGTTCCGGGTAACCCGGCTCCTCCGCTTTGGCCCAGGATAACGTACGGGGATCTTTGTATTAATTACGCCCTGGAATCGTGATACGTATCAATGGGGTATTGTAGAGTACTACGAATCTGGCTGGAACCGCCTCTGTTTCTCGGTTTGCAACCTAATAACGCGCTTCCAGCTGACCTGGATATCCCTGCGCGTGTGCAAAAGGATTTACGATGGTTTTTTTGTATTAGTCGCATTGCAGAATTTTGATACGAATCGATGAGGTATCATGGAGTTCTTTCGAACTCGTCTGGCACCGCCTCTTTTCTCGGTTTGCACCTTGACAAAATGGTTCTAGCCATTTTTAGCGGTTTCGTGCTACTGGCGCTTTCTCGGTATTTAAGAGTAACGACGGAACTGTTAAGTTATTTGATCTGTTTATTTTTATGTTCGGCTTACTGTACGCTAGATATCGCGATCGAGCGACGCTATAGATTCACGATCCAAAGGGTTTCATCCGATTCGCGCAAACCAACTCGGATCGCAGTTTATATTCGAGTTGTACTTCAACATACACCTTGGACTTTTTTCTCTTAATTCTCTTAATAAACGAGGACCAAAAAGAACGGTATAACACGTATTCAGTTGACGCGTACGAGAATTGCGAAGCATCGATCGAAAACGGTACAATGTTGAGCCACCTTCGACATGGGGCCGGAAAGGGTCAAAAACGACGGAGGAAGAAGATCGGCACAGACGCCCTCGCCGTGGAAATTCGGGCGTCGAGCGCCCGAAGGAAGGTGGGGTGATGGTTTTTAGCGTGGGTTTGTCATCCCGTGCCCTTCCAAACAATAACGAGAGGACAATGACCAGTTTGAAATTCGCGGACAAAGCGGGCGTAGGCATGCTCAAATGGCACTTATAATGGCACTTAAAAAGAGAACCGTACCTAAGCGTACCTGTATCCCCTGCAGATACGCGCCCTGGACGTGGGTCCGATTGCAAAAACCCTTTCAGCCGATCGGACTCATTGTGGGCCCGATCCAGAACAACGCGCTCATTCATATCGATAATCGGGCGAAGCCACGCTCCAGGCTGATTTTCTCGGTTTCTTACGCCACGATTATCCGCCTACCTTCGCTTCCTCCATGGGAAAGACGCCGCTTTTCCTTCCGCGCCCACGGGATAAGCCACTTATTTCCCGTCAGGTTCCCGCAACGAGGCCAAGAATAACGTCGCGAGCGATTCGTTTTAGGATCTGGCTAATCCTTTGCCCCGGAGAAAGTTTCCAAAGGGGCAGCTTTTCACGAGCTTGTTTTTTATTCTTAATAACCCACGGTGACTTCGATGTAACGTTGTCCTAAGTTGGATGTCGTTTTCTCTGTATATGTAGATCAACGTAAATCGAAGGCTTTTTATCTTCGAGCAATTGCTTTACGCGAATTACTTCTATTCTTTCAGTGACGTACAAGAACAAAATAGAATTGAATATAATCCGTCGCTTATTTTTTGTTTCCCCTTTTTAAATGAAAAAAATTGTACGAAACAACGAATTAAGGTTTGGTCGTAGCGTCTAAGTTTCGCGATATGGTTACGAGTATTGGATCATATATTTATGCTCAACGTTCCTTTTATGTTATATGGACACAAAAGAGCACAAGAGTCGAATTTCACTCCTAATATACCACGATGATAATAAAACCAGCCTCACCTCGTTTGTTTTTAAATTCAACTTACACCGCTTTAAAAAAAACGGTTCTTTTGCCCGCGGATAACCAAGCTTCCGTAAAGGTGACGCTCGCGACGTTTGAATAAGGTATAACCGAGTTATTTAGGGTCAAGTCGATCGGCCATCGGGCTGCTCGAGATAAGCATCTGCGAATTAACGAACTGTGGAGAAAGATAGGCGGTGGATAAGGAGAGGATCGTTCCTGGGGTGGTACAAAAGACAGTGGGACCAGTTCGTGGCGTATCACTTGGCCCTATTGCCTCGGATCGGCCGGGCAATTAGATTCGAACGAGGAAACCCTTTGACGATGATGCACCGGGATGCACAATCGGCGGACATATTAGTATAATAACCCCGCGTGCACGGATCGTGGAACAACAAAGAACTTTTGGTAGTGGAGAAGAAAGGGGGGCGGAGATTTTAATGTGTGCCCAGGTGGCCAACGGCAGTATCGCGCTTCAGTAAATGATTTCATATCTCGCAGCAAGATTCTATCTTCGTGGTCTGGTTTCACCGACGGTCGATTAACGTGGAAAACATGCATGGACGATCGTCGTGGAAGTTTTTCCTCGCGATCTTGTCTCTCCAACGGTCGATCGATCTTGGAGGAATTTTATTATACGAATTTAATTAGGGTGGAATGATTTTATCCTAGGATGAGTATTTGAAAGGTAGATTCTACGGGGATCGATAAATTGACGAAAATTTATAAAGGATCATCGTAAGACTGTCGTCGTAATCGAGCTTCTCTAACGGTCAATGAGATCTGTAAAAAAATTCCTAGGAAACTACGTAATCGTCGGATAATAACCAGAAATAATCATAGCCGATTATCGCATCTCATCGTACTACTTTATCATCGCAATGTAATTTCTTCAATGGTGAAATGATTCTGAAAAAATTCATAGAGTTTTATTATGAAATCTTTATTATAAAATCTAGCCTTCGGAGTCTTTTATAGCTTCTCGAAGTATTTTACGGAGGAGATTACAATGTCTTTAAAATATCGAGCACGCAAATTAATACAGTGGCATTTAAATAATTCGAATCATTGCCTTTAACCATAGTTCTATAAGGAAATCATTCTTTCATTTCGCATTTATTTCTTCTCGCCAAAGTTTCCCAGTAAATATGATCGTAATATTCAAGTTCCTTTTCTGGGGTTTTGGCGCTCCTATGGTTTCCACTCCTTCACCCCGCTCTTCGGAACTTTCAAATACACACGACTGTACTCGAATAACCCCAACCTCCATCATCCTTCTCTTCGACAATTATTCGACACAGACCCAAATCTTTTTATTCCATACTTCCTTGACTCTGCTCCCGCTACTGATGGATCATATCCTAATATTTAGATTCCGTCTCTGGGTTTTCGACACTCTCGTGGTTTTCTACCCCTTCGGGCCACCCCAAAGAATTCCCAAAGCTCGATCTTCCACTTGTGCGCGGGTCGAGGAATCTTTTACAGGGATACAAAACACATCCGAATGCGGTTTCCTTCGGGATGGATATATGCGCACACCTCCTTTTGTGGATCTCCCCCTCCCTGCCCCCCCGCCGCCATCCCTTACGTGTGTAAGTCGGGTATCGGGAGCCGATTGGACGTGTGGGATCTCGATGTGGCGCACATGCGTCAGAAGGAGGGGCGAGGGGGAAGGGAGAAGGTAGAAGGAGGGAGAGAGAGGGAGAGGGAGGGAGAGAAGGAGGGAGAGAGCGAGCGAGAGCGGGAGCAGAGAGAATTCAATATAACTGCACACACGTTTATAGGGTCGATGGGAATATATTGGAGCGGATATTGAAATACTTGTTGGTAGTTTGAGTCGAAGGCGAGAGATGCCTTTCTCGATGCCATCTTGATTGCGCAATCGAGGCATCGGTCCCCAAGTACAGAATTTGACGATAAAGATCGTACGGATTATAGAAGCGAACGGGAGTTGGTTGATAAGATAGAGTCCGCTCGGTTATGTTCACGATCGTGCCGATGCGATCCTGGAGAATTTGGACTTGTTTTCTTTTTTCGTATCGTTTTTTATATTTGTATCGTATTGCTTTACTGTTTTCTAATGCCGATAAAATAGTGACGACGAAGAAATACAAATAATTATTAATGATTAGCCGCTATGAAGGGGATACGTATTAAATTCCAAAGCAATATAATCTATTACATAGTCGTTTCAGATCGTCTTTCATTATCCCCTCTTAGTTTTACGCCATCATTCTAAAAAGTACGATCGTCAAAGATGTAGCGTTAAAAATTTCGCGCAAAAAAAATTGACATCCAATTACAAAAAAACGAAGGTTTACGATGTGAGATCCTCATTACTTAAAAGTGCCGGTGAACAAAGTGTCGAGTGGTAAGTTTAAACGATCGCCAGGATTGGGAATGAAATAAAAGGGTAAACAAGACCGTGGCCAGAGTCGCCCTGCGAAAAGGCCCGGGATTAAGGGGGAGAGGATAGAATTCCCCAGCGCGAACGATTCTGTCGAACGGAAATGCAATTCGCGGGAGCGCCGGCGGTCGGGTCTCAGCTCGAGTCGACAGATAGATAGAGTCAAGATTCAATTAGCTCTAGCTGTCAACTGCATGATACTCGTCGATTCAATACACCTTGTCGTCGGTGTGCCCCTGCACCTTTTCCTGTGTGCACGTGTATGCGTGACTGTACCCGTGTACGTGGGTCTACGTACGCAGGTACGCGCGTAGTTATGCTTGCATACGCATATGTGTGCATCGGTGCGTGTAGTTATGCTTGCATACGTGTGTGTGTATGCATTTATAGGTGTAATTATATCTGCGCGTATGCGTGTACCTGTGTAATTGTGTTTATGTGTATTTATTCGCCTGTATATGTATTTATACGCGGGCGTATAAGTGTTTAAGTAGGTACATTTACCTATCTACACGTGCCTATTTAATTATATTTGAGCACTTGTATACGTACTTACTTGCATTTTCCCACGAACATGTTTATATATATATATATTTTTTTTACATATATAAATCCGTATTTACAGATATTTATACAAGTGTACCTGATAAAATGCATGCATACCCCGATACGCATGGTCGTATTATCGCGTGGACGAATGTTGAAAATTCTTCGTTCATACCCGTGAAACCACAAGGGCCAGACGTTATGCTAACCGCGCGTGTTTTTATCCTGGATACATACGATCGACGAATAAAAATACGAAGCGTGGTCGCGATTTCTGGCAGAAGGCGGATTCTTTGTGCGGCGAGAAATCGCGGGAGATAAATTTCTTTTTCTCGTCACTCGAGGAAATCGAGGCGGTTTCGAGGGGTGGTCTTTGATATTTCTCGCAGGTACACGTGCATTTGATGGGCGTTTGGT
Organism: Ampulex compressa; assembly: GCA_038496175.1. Lineage (NCBI taxonomy): Eukaryota > Metazoa > Arthropoda > Insecta > Hymenoptera > Ampulicidae > Ampulex > Ampulex compressa. Next base: position 156,166 of record JBCFXI010000425.1, on the reverse strand, counting down.
AATAGCCTATTATCTCCGATCGTGTTTATGCTTTTAGTTACTATTATTTGCATGAAGTGCAGCAGAGTATAATTGAGCTTTTATTTTGGTTTTTAATAACTTGCGCGTAGACGTATCGATTCGAAAGTGTTGCAATGAGTTTTTGTAATGCAGATTTATAATACCTCCGGAGATACGAGAATCATATTTTCCAAACCTTGAATAAAATGATCGATCGCGTTTGGCAGAGATAGTTTTTCCTAATTTCAAGATAAAAATAATTTTCATAAAATACAGGATGGCTGATACACGTTTCACTTAAAATATTAACAATACTCAACGGAAACATACGTTAACATTCTTTTTTTTCTGTTTATCATTTTATCATTTTCATAATCTTGCATTTTTTCCTGAAATGTCGACACAAATTCAATAAAATATAATCAAATAAAAAAATAAACCTCGTTTGAGAACAATTCGACCGTAAAGGAACGAACTAAGATAGTACTTCACGAGGAAAAATTTTTTAAGTAAAATTTCAGTGTAAGTTTCCGTTATATGAAATCCGTTATATAAAAATATATATTTTTAATCCAATACCCAACCAACCACTACGCTTACATCGTTCGGCTATCCTTGAAATATTCCCTGCGAATAACATATTGTACGGGATCGTTTTCCCACCCGTTCCCCATTCAAGCACGTTGAATGCACACCTTTATCATCTCCGATATTTTCCTAACGACGATGAAGCCACATTGTGCCGAAAGGAGAGACTTAATTGCGAGCCAAAGGAATCCCTCGCTCCGTTTCCAACGTTATATCTAATTATCCACCCGCTTATAACAGTCTCCCCCTCGATTTTTCCCCTCCCCCTCCTCCTACGGTCCGGCCTTTCGCTCGAGGGCGCCTCTCGATAAGGTGCGCGTTGATATTACGTTTTAACATCGCTTTAATTGAGCACCCATTCATCCGGGATCCGCTTTGAATGTGCGTTTCAAATTCATGAAAGAATACCGGAGGAATTCTGCGGCCGGCTGTGTGCGTGTAGGTGATGTAGGTATCACTTATCCGAGGGCAGGGCGATACCAGCCATTTTCAATTTATTTCAAGAGCCTTTTCGTGGCGGAGAAAAGAAGGGTGCCACCACTACCGACGGAGAGATACCTATACAACCGAGACCTTTTGCCCTCTCCACCCCCCCCCCTTCCAACCATCGCTGGCACGACCAATAGCGGATTTCCAGAGCTGATATTAAGGTATTAAAGTTATTTCGATCCGGATATCATTCGGTTTAACCGGTTATACCGAGAAAGCACTGGATCGATGCTAGTTCGGGGTATGCTCTCCTTCCGGGATTTTCTGTGTATGCATGAGTGTATGTATGTGAATATGTGTATGTATATGTATGTGTAATATATTTATGTATATGTATATGTATATGTATATGTATATGTATATGTATATGTATATGTATATGTATATGTATATGTATATCTAATTCTTGTTTAACACGGAAGACTGACTTTCTTCAAAAAATCGTAGCTGTCCTACTCGTGAAGTGGTCCCCGACATTTTTTTCATCATTTATCGTGAATACGCGAGATACTTGTGAGTTATAATACCGTTAGAAATATCAGAACTGCTATACTACGCGCGGTAATCTGAATATTTCTCGCAGCAAAAATTTCAACTATCTTCACCATCTCCACTTGCGTGTCTCATAAATTAGAAGCCTGGTAGGTAACAGTCGCCGAACGACGAAGAAAGGTGGCTCGAAAATACGATATATAAAAGTTACATATAAAATAATATAAATGCACGTCCAGATCTCGTCGTCGTTACAAAAGTAAATAGCTTTTCCTTACTTTTAACTTGTAATAGCGGTCTAGCCTAGGATCGGCCGTAAATACCATCTCGTATCGCACGGTATCACGAGGATTCCGCTCTCCCGTATCTCATTATGAAATAGGAGAAACCGAGATGAAAGTTAAACGTTCGGGTAACGGGCAAATATACGGTGGAGTATTAAAGTTTCTACAACGATCGTTCAAGCTCAAATGCTCTAAATTGCCGCGGTTAATTCTGTAGAATCCTTTAAAATTTCCATATTATTACGTTCTTTTCTTTGCTTTAAGGAAAAGTAAACTCCGCTAAATATTAAAGTATATAGTTTGCGCGTTACATATCGCTGTTGTTAATGCACGTCTAGGAAAGTTATTTTAAAGTAAGAAAACCGGTACGTTTTCAGTGTTATCTTCGATGATCATTCGGAGCAAAAAAATATCTTATTGCATATTTAAAAAATTTTGTTCGTGCAAAATATTCTCGGTAACGATGATCCTAATATTCGAGTTTCTCTTCTGGGTTTGCGATACTCTCGCGATTCCTACCCCATCACCCTCTTCCAAAGAATTCCCAAACTCGTACAGAGCTATTTAGGGAATTCGTCGAACTTTTATCATTGTCGCATTCGACGACAAAGTCCACGGAAAATAAAACTGTCCCATTCCATTTTCCTTCGACTACTCTGTTACAAGAGCTTTCATCCTCCCAAATATTCCACTATTTAGCCTCCCGTTTTCGGTCTTCGACAATCTCGTAATTTTCATCCTTCTCCTTACCCCATAAGAATTTTTCCATATACATGACCGTATTTAATGAACTCGAACCGTACATGCTGATTAACACTGCAAAGCGTTGGCCTTTTGGCGCCTATACGTTTCCTCGAGTATTAAAACGTTTCCCCGATCAGAACTTGTTTTTCTCGGGTACACACGTGAAATGCGTATAACAAACATAGAGGGCGCAGCATCCGTAGAATTATCGAACCCCCATTGCAAATGTGCGGCGAGAGCCTCGACTGAGGTGGAAGCCGTTTGGAGGAGACGAACGTTGGTCGGCGGAGGGGGGAGGGGGGAGGGGGGAGGGGTGCTGGAGGTACGAAGGAGGCGGTGCGGGGGGAGGTAGAGGGGGAGGGGGAGGCCGGGAGTTGTAAAAATAACGCAGTTAATTAGCAGCAAACCACTTTAGGCCGAGCTCGGTGCACACACTGTAATAAGCAAAGAAGAACTCGCGGGCGAAAAACGCCCTCGAACGCGAGGCAACTGAAACCCGCCAAGGCCCAGACGAGCCTCTCCTCCTTTCGTTTCTGTTTGCTTTTCTCGCTTCGTCGATCGCTCTCCTTCGTCCTCCTCCTTTTTTCCCGCTCTCCTCCCTCCTGCTTCTCCTCCTCCTCCTCCTCCTCCTTCTCCTCCTTCCTTTTCTCTCCCTCCACCGACTCCCTCCTTCTTTACCCCTTTTTTTCGCACTGTTTCCCGCACCCCGCGAGCTTTAACGAGCCCGCAACAACGGACGTATTAACAATTTCCCTCTTCCTGCGGCTTTCGAAAAATTAATCGCCCTCGTGAAATCTCCCTTCGGCTGCCTGCTGCGCGCTCTTTGTTTTTTCCGGGGAAGTTTTTTTTCTTGTATTATTATAGTTGTCGTTGATCCTTCTAGAAAGCAAAGCGCTAATACGTTGAACCGATATTTTTGCCGTTCATACGCAATGGAATTTTAACGCGCGTAATGGGTTCGTGTTTTTGTGAAACAGAGTTTTAATCGTAAGACATGACACAAATGAAAAGAAGTGTATACGTTTTACAGAGCTTTGTTTTATCATTGAAAATGTTTATTTCGGTGGATATCTGCAGATATCTATGTTGCCCAAGATGGATACTAGATGATGTACGAAAAAAATTGTTAAGGGACTAAGAGGCTAAGTGCAATTCACACCAAGAGAATTTTTCATAAAAACCTATTACACGTGGAACGTTTAAAGACAATTGTTATCAACGTTACATAGCTACTTAACTTGCAAAGAGCGACGTTATCAAAACGTATACCTAGCAAGGGTAAAATTGCGATCGGCTCCGGCTTGAGTTTCACTAATATACCCACGCATTGAATAAACGAAAAAGAGACGTTCGACGTGATCACTTAACGAACAACGAGTGGCTTTCTGATTCGCGATAATCCAAAGCAAAAAAAAAAATGAAAAAAGAACTGTAACCAAAGCGATACAAAGAATGTAAGCGAAACGTTACTTTGAAGTCTCCGTGCGTTATAGAGGGTTAAGTAAGTACTCCGTGGCAGGGGTACAAAATCAGCTCGGCAATCGGCGGCGCAAAATCGGCCGAACAAAGAAGAAACAAAGGGCGCCGCTGGTAGGATTTTTCTTAACAATGCAAAAGTCTAGATGTCACGAGCTGTCAGCCGCACAATCGGCGGAGATAAAGGCGATTCTCTTAGAGCAACCCCTTCCGCGGCTCCGACCCCCACGGCCCTTTGCCCTTCACAATGGCGCGGGGGAGACGAAATTGGCAACATCAGCGCACGGAAGCCGAGTTGCTCCCGCGCCGCCGAAAAGGAGCAAAGACCCGGGGAAAAAGGGAGGAGGAGGGCGAAAGGGGGTTGCCGGGGATGCAGAGGAGGGGGGGATGAAGGCACGGACCGCGTTTCACGCCTCGTGGATTTCAAACCGTTTGAAATCCAGGTGGAAATAATACAACTTTGTGTTCCTTGTTCGGGATCAAAGGGAACCTACCCCAATCTCGATTTCGAAGTCCTCGGCTTCTACCCTCCTTCTTCCTCGCTCTCTCTCTCTCTCTCTCTCTCTCTCTCTTTCTCTCTCCTTTTCTCGCTTTGCTTCTAATACTACCGGATAATGCGAGCGCCGTATACGAAAGTCTTAGGACACCTATCCAGGATATTTCTTTATTTTCGTCGCCAAATTTCAAGGTCGTCGATGTAAGATTTACTTTGCTTTCGAATGAATTCTGAATCAACGAAATATATGTGTGCATGTGTGGGTGCATGCAGGTATGTATATGTGTAGTAATTGAAGTGTATTGAAACGCATTATGGGTACGATACGTGTATCGAGTAGGAACATCGACCAGTGATGGGTGAAATTTAGATATAGAGAAAAATTTCTGTACCATTTCTCTAGTATATCTTTTTGTAATAATAACGTATAAAACGATGATATTGACGTTAAATATGAGTTTAGGATAAATATAAATAAATAAGACGCGTATGATTTTGTATCGGTATCAAAATTTAAATTGCGGCTCGTTCTATTTAACTTGTACAGATGTGATTAGGTTTTTTAAGTTTATCATTGTTTTAGTTATTTAGGTCCATGATAATGTATGTTACAGTTTGGATTACCTACAAAGAGTGTACCAGCGATTGGTACGCGTTTGATGCTATTATCGTCCGATAAAGAAACGCGACACGTTATGCGCTGAAATAATTAAAATTGTATTCCATTTTCAGCAAAGTAGTAATAAATATTAACGACTAGATATCAAATATACTCATTTTTATAACCAATGTATATTTCTTATCCTGTGTATTGATACATGTATATAATACCATTTACATCGGTATATTGCAGATTCTTCTTGATACCAAACATATTTTCTGTTGGAAAGGAGAAGACTACGGTAACATTCGCGTATTGAAATGTACGAGTCAATTTCAACTCGTAATCAAGTTTGTTTATATCTTTCCTTACAAAATACATACATTATAGGATACATCTATCGCGTTGTGTTCTTGATAATCTGGGTAATAAACATGTTGCGGAATATGGTTTACAAAATCGAATGACCATTAATAAATCATGCTATTTCGTTTTGTGTAAGTCGAGGGTAAAATTTTTCACGTATACATTATTAACAAGTATCTCTTAATATCGATAAATAAACCTTGAGTTTATACAACAAAATTTACACGCTTCGAATCTTTTTTACTTCACGATACACAACATTTTCTTGCACTGAAAATAAATAATGGCCGTAAGTATATGAAATAACAGGACAAAATATCCAAGGATCATTTTCAAAACTTACTCCAAGGGTCAAACCTAACCATCTCTAATTTATCCGCTGTCCTTTCCCTTATAGCAACATGCCTGTGACCGCTTACAATACTCCGCAACAACACCATAACGGTTCTACAAATGAAAAACAGAAAATAACTGCACTTTGCGTAAAACACATCCAATGTAAAATCTGAAGTAACCCTAATTCTATATTAATCAACATTAAAAATGATTTTTGCAAATAGGACTTCGTATAATTATAATCAAAATCGGATATTTTATTACATACAATCAATTATAACTGAATTTTGCAGTTTAATTTTTTCGTGAGTTTCGATTATCTAAATGATGACACAGAGTTGTTAAAGGTAATCAGGATTATCTCGAGTGTTGAACTGTATTATATTTAATTTACACCAATGTTCAAATTTATTTAAGGATCAAATTAATTTTTACATGTAATATTTATTGTTATTCGGTACAACCGAGCAGGATAATGCGTAACCTTAGTTCATTTTTGCTAACCTAAACTCTAATATTTTAGACCTTCATGCGAATTAATCTTGTACTTACTTGCTTTTCGCTTTCTTACACAAGACATTCGTCAAAAACATGTTTACGCTGTACGTATAATATACGATAGAATCTCCAAATATATTCCAAACAATTCACTCGAAAAGTAAGGGAACAAAGTGAGGTTAGAAGTTGCAACCGAATGATACGATACGTCGGTTATTAACCATTTGAATGGATAATCACTTTTTATTTATCGATAATTCCATTCAGTAGCTATCGGTCGGTATAGTAGTTTCTTGCTGATGGCAGATATATGCTTTTCATCAATATTTTGGATATTGACAGATCACATTTAATTTTTCAACAAACTTAATCAGAATCCAAAAGAATTAATCTAGAAATTAGAATAAACGCTTTCAACAAGATGTATGATTTTTTTTTCATTCTTTTAGAGTCTCGTTGCCTACAATTCCGCGACGATTTATCAAAAACTTATATACATCAACAGTTTCATAATCAGGATATATCAAATATATTAAAGACAAAACAATAGATGTAGATTGTATGACGTTTATATCGAGTGTCTTTTAAGAAAGATTGTATTATCCACATATAATACGAAACACGTATAAAAGTTTTCTCTTAGCTTCGAAAATAACATTCAATTTTTATTTAGCTTAAAGATAACACTTCATTCCTTTTCTTCCCTTTTTTTTTTTTTGATAATGATACTGATATACTTATAAGCACTTACCATCAGACTTATTGTGCAAATTCTAACTTACTTCTGGGACAGTAATGATAATTACGACAAATGCAAAATATTATTCGAGAAAGAACCAAGAAAATAAACTAAGTTTACGGAAAAACGGATCGTTCAATTACAATTGCGTTTTCCCCGATTAAAGTCGAATAGCCACAGTATAATTAAATAAACGTATTGGTATTACTTATCGACAATATTTAACTTATTCGTTTTAAGAACTACCGTATCAAAAGGTTTTCGATCAAAAATTAACGACTAATTATGCCAACAATAGCTATAAATCGACGTATGAACACAATTGGATATATCATAGGCAATATCCTCGTGCAATCTGCAACGCGTTGATCATGCTTTCACTTTGTCATTAGCCATGATCTCCAATCTTTTGATCACCTTCGCCATATCAACGTCTTTCACCAATTTGAGATAGTCCACTTTGCGTACGTTATGAATGCTAGCCCACGTTGGCAACAGTTTGCACAATAAACGTATGTGTTCCTCTAGCTCATGAGTCGTTAATTTAGTTCTGAACGAATTATCCAATTTTCCTATTACGAATTCCATGGCCAATACGCCCTTCTTCTCCGCCACGAATATGTTTCGAATGATCTTTGCCAACTCCGGTAAACGCGAGTATAATGCTGCTTCTTTGTCGGCATGAGGAGTACGGGTCATCGCTTCTAGAGCCTTTGCAGCTTGTTTTGCACGCACCTGAAAGTAAAATTAAAATAGAAATACATTTTATCCATAATAATAGATGAGAATACTGATAATATGTTATTATTATTATTATTATTATTATAAGTGGATTATATTCATAATAGATGGTGTGATGGTATTAGTTCTACACAAAGCTATACATCATTATATATATATATATATCAGATATCATCGACAATTATTGATAATAATAAATGATTTTTCTGTAAATATTGCAGACCTATTGTTATTACATTTGCAGGTATAAATTATATTCGTTTTTACATAAAGGATGTGAATTATAATTATCGTATTACGATTATAACGAGTATTCATAGGTATACATTAAAATGTTACGTGTAAAGATACCTTTTCAAGAAGGGCCTTGGGTATGCCTTTAAATGCAACACTGAGATAGCCGCTGTGCGTGGTCGGTGTAGCAGGCGGTGTGTCCACGACAGTTATATCAACTTTCCGCATACCGTTTTCGTCAGTCTGACTTTCAGTATTTGTAGTGGATATTTCAACAGGCTCGGATCTCGAAGTCATTTTTGCCTCGGCCAATCGCTGCAGTGCCTTCTCCATTCGAGTTCCACAATTAAACAGAGACTTTGCTTTATCTACGAAAAGTAAATGAGCCGTAGAACGTTTATGGAAATAAACAAGATTATTTTATTGTACTATTGCTTACTAATTCTGGCTACAGATTCTCGACGGTTTAATTTGACTTTAAAGCCATTCACGATGCTAAGCATTTTTATTTATTGTCTGGTTAAAAATTCAATGAAGTGTAGCACATATAAACTCCAAAATTTATGCACCAATAAGGGATTTCTTGAAATAATGGGGTCAGACAAAAAATGGAATTTTGCAAACGTTTACATTTTTGCCAATTGCTACGTGGATTGTGCAAACCATCGTATTACTTCATTGCTTACGAAATTATTGGGATGCAGAAGCATGACATACTTTCTACTTTATTATGTAAGAAACGTTTGAAATGAAGAAACCAAGTTTATATAGTTCACGCTTACCTAAAACATCCCTTGCAGATTTTGCTTTCTCTATGTTAGGCACTTGTGGTAGCTCGGATTGCTCGATAACTTTGCACGTTTCTACATCAAATTCGGGATGCCAACGCATGATCTTTTCTTTTGGTATTATCATGGGATTTTCTAAGCCCAACAAGAACTTCTCGTGCTCATTCTTCACGCGCTCTATAAATTGATTAAAGAGATGGAGAACATTAAAAAATACTAGTTTTCTTGTTAATATTTTGATGACCGAAAAAACTTACCAAGCAAAACGTTATAAAACTTTCTGCGTCTTTCTAGGAGAACCCCTGGTCCCATACTCGTTTGAGATGCAGTTTTCAATACATCGTCAGCGTCCGGTGTATTTCTGCCACTCTTTCCCTCGACGACGGGTGTAACTACCAATTCATATTTATCTTGTTTGGAAGACGATCCGAAAGTCCTGTGCTTTTCTTGATTATAAATGTAAGCATCTGGATAAATACTCTTGATTTGAGCCAGATGTTCTAATGTGAAGTTTTTACGTAGGAGTTCTTGAACAGCTGGTTTTAATTTCTTAAAGGTGATAATTTCCTTGCGATTATAAAGCATTGCGGAAACCTGAAAAAAAATAGAGTAGTGTAATTTATACAATGCGGACTAATGAACGAATGTTTCTGACAATTGTGCAAGTACCGTATCAACGCATCTGAATGCCTCTGCTAAGAATCTGTAGCTGTATGGCAAAGGTAAACCGGGAGTTCCACTCTCTGCCAGGGACAGATATCTTTGATAAGCCGGAGTTTTCGTTGGACTACCTTTTACAGGACTCGGCGTTGTTTCCTTTGGCTCAAATAAAATACGGCGTTGTGGACTAGCCGTTAATGAAAGCTCCTTATTTTTAGCAGGGCTCATCAAATTCTTGGTCGGAGATCTATAAGCTTTTTGTGGACTGAAAAGAAATATTTACGTCAGCTTTACATTGTTCAAAAATGCAATATAAATATTTGTAATGTATCATTCTTTTTAATTTCTTTAAATATCACTGAACCATATTGTCTACCTGACTGGTATCTCGAGCTGAATCTTCTCAAATTTCTGTATTTGCGGCTTCTTAACATCGCTCTGTTTTTGCAACTGATCCAGTCTTTGCTCACAATTCTTTATCCTAGCAATGGAAGCTTTCAGCTCCATAAGCCTAGAAGACTTGTTGATCCTGTTCTTTATCTCATTGAGGCTCAAATCTTGTCTGATCAGCTTGTCCATAGTCGAGATCTTCTTTGGAGTAGTGCAATCGGTTGTAGGCTCTTCTCTTGAGCCACCCATAGAATGCCCTTGATCGTCCACATTTTTCTTAGGCGTAGCAGGGAGTTTTTTCTTCGGACTCAACGCACCCTTCTTCTCGAAAGGTACCTTCTTACCATCCGAGTCCTCGTTTATCTTGAGAAAGCTCTCGCGTATGTCCGTGTGTCCATCCTGTGTGGATAGCTTACGCGAGCGCGTCGCTCTTGGCCGAACATTGGTCTTGGACGCCTTTTGGGTCTTTGGCGAGTCGAACTGAATATTTCTAACGACCGAATTAGACTTAGCTACACGACCAACCGTGGACTCTTTGCCAGAGGCGAGGACCAACTTGGGACTGGTCCCCATTGCGACTTCCTCCTGAATCGGCGTAAGGCACCCCGACGAATCCACGGGCTCTGCACTGGACGAAATCTGGCTCCGTTGAGCGGACCTCGATTGTTCCTGATCCAGCAGCAAAACCTTCGCCTTACTGCGCAGCTCGTCGTTTGCCTGTCTCTTTCGCGTATTAAAATACGCTGTCACGGACGGCTGGGACATTTTTTTATATACGGATATATAAATACGTGTGCACGCGTGTGTATACTGGAAGATCCGTTGAAATTTAAACAAAATCTGGACGGTGCGACAAGTCGAGTTCCTGTCCCTCGAACGATAAGGTTCTGCTCGTGCCTGAGCCCGCCTTTTTCATCTCTTTCGGCGCGAAAACAATACTGTCAGCTGGCCGACTAGCCGCACTAACTGCTGGCGGGGAATTTAAGTGGGACGTCGTATTTACACTGTAACCGACTTTCGTCACGAATCCTCGCATGCCCAACTACAGGAACAATCAAATACTCGAGATGTGCGCTTTTCTGGTATAGATTTTGCTACGATATACTATTCGAAGGCTTTCAAAAGTCTGCTCCTACTATGTCTAACGGTATTAACAGATAAATATCGCCTCGAGGGGTTGTAATTTGGGGGCTTAACCTGATTCATCCGTTTCCCGATCACGTCTGATGCGTCACACGGTTTAAGATACAAAGTGACCAATGACAAGCAGGCTTTAAAGGGAATGATTATCCGCGATTGGTTATCCTGTATTTGTAGGTATAATGATTATTATAACAGAATTTGAATACTTACACTTTCCTTGTTTAAGGCGTCGGTAACTTCGTATTAAAGTAAACAGTAAGTACCGTCCTTCTTCACATTAACCTAACACAAAAGTATGAAAAGGCCAGTGACACATTTTGTTAATCATAATAATGATGTGTGACATATATACAATTGATAATGCAGCACTGGTGTTTACATTACAGTAATCATGACTGTAATCTTCTATTAAAGTGAACCGAAATTGTTGCGGTTTTTCACAATTAATCTAAGATTAGAAAGCAAAACATCCACAAAGACATCTTTTACCGTAAGAACGATGAGTAGGTTACAATTGGTTATACGCCACCTGTTTTAGCACTAGGGTGGCTTTAACCTTGCATTAATAGAAACAAAAAGTATCGCAATTTTCTACGTTCAACTAGCATCAGAACACGAAGAAACCATTAATAGATTTTGTTGACTATAACAATTATGTGCGATATGAAATTGGTTTCTTTGACTTTATATTACGAACACAAACGGGATACCTGTCCATTCGTTGCTTAGGGGTGGCAGCGGCCTCGTGTTAAAACGCGGGAGAAGTGTAATGGTTTACGCATAAAACTCTACCCTAAATATTAAAATCAAAACATGTAGTATAATCTAATCAAGCTACCGTACAAAATTTGCGAGAATCGATGTTTTGTAAACAGTAACATTGTTTTTGTTAAAGTATAAAAGACGTGATATAGCAAGTAATATAAATAATTTGTAATTTGCGAAAAATCTAAATAATCAAAAATTTATTATGATACGATTTTTATCGTTAAAATACTTCATTTTCAATTACAAATTATTTCAAATTAAACTGTGTTTCCACGTGACATGTATTTATAATGCAAATCCTGCAAATTTGAAATTCATATTAAGTGATAAATCCTGAATTAACCTTAATTTAAAATAAATACAAAAAAAAATAAGATAACTAAATAATTTTTAAAATCATTCAATAATTCAATAAAAAATAATAAAAAATAGTATTTATTTATAACCGAAAATAAAATAAACAAGAACGATAGGACTAGAAGTTTATCTTATCCGAGTTTTGATGTTATCACGCTAATTGATAAGGGTCCGGTCAAGCTTTAGAACCAAAATAGGTTTTCGCCTATCTCAAGCTTTCTCAAGGTGATAAAAATAATTAAACTTATATGACATGTAGCCGATCGTCACAATGGTATCAAGGTTACATTCACGTGCACGTCAGCTGTCATTGTATTAATATTGTAGGTACGCTAAGCATTAAAATAAATGATGTCGAGACACGCATGGTACCGCAGTATACGGGTCTAGAATAAAATCAAAGACGATAAAATTTTTTGTGATGTAATCGACAAAGTTTCAAAAAAGTTTTATTTGTCGTGCAAAGTCAAAGTGCAGTTTTACCGCCATTGAATCACGTGTACGTAACATTGATGGGTTCCACGCTGACAGTATTTAAAAAAAAGTACTCGCTTATCCCATGCGGCAGATATGACAATTTCATGATAAGGTAAACATATTCAATATACATTTGCGTATAAATATAGTTTTATGTTATGAAATATATCTTTGACCGCAAACGTGTTATAATGTAGTTTTGAGGATGTGTTAATAAGTTTTCTGTTAACACTCTTAAATAAATCACCCAACCATAACCTAACTTTGGTTTACTGTTATATATACTATCATTATATAGGCCAGTATTGCGCTTGACATCACACGATCATGTGATTTTTTACACCAGAATTAATATTTCGAACCAACTTTGTATAGAAAAAACTTACGCGATAAAATGATTATCAGCAACCTTAAATTACTTTACCCATCTTTCAGAAAATGAATATTGGTAGAAGCATAGGATTTGTGTTTGGTAGAATAGGTTCCATTAAGGATCAGTTATTCTCGTCAAAAAATTTATTGTACACCAATGTAGCCATATCCATCTCTCTTTCCGCCGTAGGCGACGTAATGGAACAACACTATGAAATATTAAAGGTTTAGTATACCCTTAAAAATGTGCAAATTCTACTTTGTTTAATCCTATGTAAACTTGAACGAGCATCTTCGAAATATTTTAGGGTGAGTGGGAAAAATGGAGTTTAAACAGGACGAGAAATATGGCCGTGTCGGGTATGTCTATTGGGGTAATCTGCCATTACTGGTATAGGTATTTAGATACCAGGCTACCCGGACGCACTTTAAGCACGGTGATGAAAAAAGTCATTATAGATCAATTAGTGTGTTCCCCATTATGCATTAGCGTATTCTTCATTACACTAGCTCTGTTGGAGAATAGCAATTGGGAAGAATTAAGAAGTGAGATTGTAGCAAAAGCGCATCGATTGTACATAGCTGAATGGATTGTCTGGCCACCAGCTCAGATCATAAATTTCTATTTCCTGCCTACTAGATATAGAGTACTTTATGACAATACAATATCATTAGGCTACGACGTTTATACAAGTCATGTGAAACACGATGTGCAAACTAAGAGAAAATGACATTTGTTGTTATTTAGAAAAACATTTTAAGAGAAACTGACCATGATTGTACAGATATTTTATAAAAGTATATGGAGCTTCTTATAATCGTAGTAAATTATAATTCCAATAGAATGTATCATCATACAAAATTAAACATCAATGTATTTAGGTAGCATAATATAATGAAGGCTGTAAATTATTTAAAAAAGAACATTTTGTATCCAAAGTACAAATATATAAAGCAACACCAGAGTAAACATATTCTATTCCCTTTTTTCTTTACCTCACACTGTTTATGTACAAAGTAAGCAAATTATAAAGAAAATAAGTAATTTATATTGATATGCAACTGTCCCTTTTTTATGCTACTTTCGCCTAGTGGTATGTTACAACCTTATTTACCTATTATATGTTATCTATGCAGGAACAAATGAAAAATCTGTCCCTTCATTAATGAGCAAATTCCTCAAAACATTCCATCATGAATACCTATCGGTACTAACACAGCAATAAATAGTAATAAGTTACGAGCCACTAGTCTCCAATCATTTGGTACTGCGTATGGTGCAAGTACAAGTGTTAGTCTATGAATCTGAAACCAAATAAGACATATAGTTAATTTTTTAAATGAAAACATATACAATCTTGTAAAAAATAAGTAATATAAACTAAAAAATTGAGTATATTCTGGGTACTGTACCAAAAGTTTCATCAAAAATTATTTATCCTTACCTCGTGACTTGCACATATAAAGATGAAGGATGTAACTAACAAGTTCAATACAGGAAATCTAGGTAACAACACCAAGACACCATGTGAATCTGCCGCTAACCAAATATGACCTTGCGCAACCAAAGTTTCTAAACTAATCCGACCTAAACCAGCTAGGAGGGCCGAATGCTTTCCACGCAGCGCTAATGATGCATTTCGAAGTGCTATATATCCTATTATCTATAGTAAAACAAAACTCAATATTTATTATATTATATAACAAAATCATTATTCAGAAAATTATATTTGTATGATTTGAGGCCCATTACCGGTATGAACGCCACATAGGAATGTATTTCTTCGCATTCTGATACAGAGTGGCACAATATGGTAAATGTTGTGTACGCTGTTAGAGAAATCAATGCCAATACAGACGATAACGCAGTCCCTGGAATGTGATCTATCCTTTGCAAAGCTACGAGTCCAGCACCAAATGTAACACCCCAAGCAACACTGTATCTGTCTACTCTCCAACGGGACCACCATTCCCGTATATCGTCATCGGTGGTGACAAATAGTGCTTTCCAAGGTCGTGTCACAAAGACTTTTTCGAAGAAGACCTGTTTGTAAAGAGTATATAGCACATATGCATTTCGAAGATATTGTGAATAAATTGTAAGTCAGTACCTCGGACATGTATAATATAGTAATCATAGAAACGAGACCTAAGAGTTTCAAAGCCAGATATAGCAATGCTCTTGGACCATATTCTGCCAAACTACCGGAATATATCCTGGGTGGCAACCATGCCAAGAAGTAGATGACCAAAAACCAGAACGAAACCAGCGGGACAAAATGGTAAAATTGGTATGGTCTGTTCATACAAAGGCACAGCGACACAGTCAGCAGATTCAAGCGGAACATGACCTGATGTATAATAAAAAAAATGAGAAACTAGTTAATAAACTGAAAAAGAAATGGATTAATCTGATTGTGTAATGTTAAAAAACAAATAATTGAACAAATAGTTATACATATATCATTTAATACATACCCTGGCAAATCTTACTAGAGACACATCACCCGTCTGCCAAAAGTAGCAAAAGTGGCCATATCCAGAAAGAAATAAGTAAGCAGAGTTGATTAACCTTAGATACATGTAAATCGGTAAAACGTTCTTGGCCCCTGTAACATGATATATGAGAACAACAGCCTGCATCAATCCCCGCCATTCATCCGTCTGTTCTCTATTCAAAGCTCTTGGTCCCCTTTCCCGATCTTCGGTAAAAAATAGTCCAAGAGCCAGTATGTAACCAAGTGGTAACCAAAAGCTAAATTCGCTATAATATTTGTTTTCCTTCATGAAAAAGTTTGTCCTAAATATTGTAGCAAATTGGATTAGTTGACCATACCAATAATACAGTGGTACATGCAATATATGAGCTTGAATTACCTGTCGCATAAATAAAAGTAAGCTAGAATAATGGACAAAAGTGCTAAGGATGTCATCAGCGTATAAAAATCTTGTACTTCAGGTTGTTCTATTTGTATGGCTTCCAAGGTACTCGATTCCACGTTGCTTTCTACCTCATCAGAATTGACACGAAAGTATGGGGACTCTGATCGATACTGACATAATTTTCGATAAAGCCACATTCCACCACCAATTATAATGCTACAAAAAATAACTGCTTGCTTTTCTTGCAGATTGAGTAATACTACAGGTATACTTACCATAATCCAAGAGCTGACAGGCTCAAAAGCTGTAAAGTAGTGGCTGGTTCTGGATAACTACAACAACTACCATCGTCAAAATTCATATGATCATTGCAATAAGTATTTAACAATATTTGAACTTTGTGACGCAATGACAAAGGACTAGCTAGATATCCATCCGGACTTTGTTCCAAAACACCTGCCCCAACAAGTTTGCTGCTTTCCCATACATGTGCCTCACTATGAGATAATATCTACACAATACAATTATGGTATTCTTTAATTACCAAACAATTATTTTTAAACAAAGTTATAAAATTATTTACCTTCAAAGATGCTTTGTTACATAAATTAATTTGTCTATTGTCTATACTTGATAATTGCGAAGGCAGTCTTTCCTTTAGTACAGGGTCTTGCAAAACCCACAAAAATTGTGAGTTTTTCTTGGCCAAAAATTCTACAGGCTGTACAAGCCGCACTAAACCCATGCTGTACTCGGAATAAAGCTGTGCATCACTATTGTTGTTTGCTAACATCGCAGCCGCACCACACCCGGCAATGATTAAACTAGGTGCATCCGTTTTCTAAAATACAAAATTCTATCGACATTTACATACATTTCATACACAATTTATCATACTTTTAAACTCTTACAGTGTATATATCTTACCATCCAGCTTCTAAGATCTTCTATCATAGAATTGTCTAACCTAGGCCTCCAAAGGAACTGTACATTTAATCTAAGTTGTGCATCGTTAAAACTTAAATCTGAATGCTGCGGTAATTCTGTTAAATCTGAAGTCTTTCCATCAACGATAAATTGTGATACAAAAGATTTGTATAGTTGTCTTATCCGAGTATCACCAATGAAGACGAAATAATTACGATGTCCCATAAAAGCTAAATACCTCAAGCATCGCCTACTATCTCTAAAGGATTAATATACTTCATGAATGACCAATCTCTCAGATTTAAATTGTTTTACGTTAAGATCCTTACGTCTGGGTATAATAATGCATCATACAGCCGTACGGCTGCCATTCTTTATCCCCTTTATATCTTCCTTCAGTTAACAGCCATTTACAAGAATCACTTCCTGAAATAACAATTTTAATTAAATTTCACAGATATATGTATGTATATGTATATAATATATAATATATAATATATGTGTGTATATATGTATACACACATATATTATATTACAAAGTGCAAATGACAATGGAAAAAAATTTTTTTGTAAACACCTGATACACCAATAATGATTCATACAAGGAAAGTGCATGGTGCAAACAAGATGTCATTTACTTAAAATAAACAAAAGAAAGGTAACATTATTTTACCGTATATAAGATGAATAACTCCATGGTATATTATGAAACAGAGAATGAGCACAGTAGCTAACTTCTTAGCACTCGCTACTGTTATGAGACTGATAAAATGTTCTGCTGAAGTCATGAATGTTCTTTGACTCGATTACATTGACGCTGTAACAAAAGTCTCCGTTACTTTTCCGCGAATCGTAAAGTATACAATATAATAATTGTAAATTGCACTGTAAACATACACTTCGTTTTTTGCCGTTACCTGGTTCGGTTAATACCAATTTTTCCCGGAAAAATTTTCTAAGTATGTATACTAATCACAAAGTACATGACAATAAATAAAAGAAAATATTGAAATACGCGGATTCTACGCATGAAGGTAATAGATGTATTATAATAATATCGTACAATAATATTATTTAAAAGTCTTTCGAATTGAGTTAAAGCGTGTCCAAGGTAAACCCTACGCCCATGGCTGCGCTGCCACCTTACACTAAACTACGGGTCACCTTTTTCACGTACTTATCAATATATTATATACCGGGTGAACACAAAGTTCTTGCATGGCAACACATTATTATTTTATACCATTGGGAATATTATTATAATTGTATTAATAATAAATTATTACATAAAACAATAATAGTATTATAAGTTATTTCGATTATACCAATTTTAAAGCTTGTCGTCTCCTGATATTTAAAAAAAAAAAAGAAGGAAGAAGTAAGAATAAGTCAAATAAATCATTTTCATACCACAACGAAGTGGCGGATTAGATTTTTACGTAACATCTCATCGACAAATTTCATATACATATATATAATCGTGAAATGTATATCTGAAGAATTTTGTGTGTAGTACAGTATCAGTAAGCCTCATTCTTATTTAAAAAGATTGAATTAAGCACGTGAAATCTCCATAAAAAATACTTACAGGTCTACGCTGTCGCACACCAAATATAAAAAGTAGATAATTACCTCTAATATTTGACCAACATTCCGGAAAATATAAATTTGCTAAAACATACGATTTAAAAATCGGAATTGGCGCCATGGTGCATCGCGATCATCGTGCGTTGCGCAACTGCCTTCAAGTTGTGCGGCTGTCAAGTGCCCCCCGGCAGTGCACAAGCACCCCCAGAACCTTCTTTACCCCCACCCAATAGTGACACGCAACGTCTCTCGCGGCTGTTGTGCATCCGCTCGGTTCCTCGCGAAGCGGTTCGAGACAGCCGTGAAAGAAAAGAAAGGAAGAGGGAAGAAAAAGGGGAGAAGAAAAAAGAGAGAAAGGAAGGAGAAAGAAAGAAAATGCTGAACGCCGCTGCTCGCGCGATCCTACGTTCCTGAGCTTGGACCGAGGCGGAACGAGTGTTCGATGTAAACCCGCAACGAAGAGCGGTTATGTTCTTCGATGGAAAGCGCTCTACCGACAATGGCGGCAATGTCACCGTCAAAGGTAAGCTCGGCGTTTCGATCCTTCCTGTGTAGTACCTTGCTCCTACGAATAGGCCGTGCAATAGTTCAGTGCGAGATGAAGAGGCCGGACTCTTGACCGGGCCGAATCACGACGCGGAGTTGGCCTGGCGCGCTGTCAGAATGCCTCTTAGTCCTGTGCTCGGTCCGTCGAGAGTAAGGAATGACGTTCGCGTCATCGTACGACGCACCTCTTCTAGTCCCCGTCGCACCGTTCGTTTGCTTTCGACTTGAGCACGTCCTTTGCTACTGTGTTCCCGATTCCCCTTTACTGCCAATTTGAGAATGGTTTGGCTCTGATCGGTCCGCCAATCTGATTTTTTTTTTCTTGCCGCCGTTTCCGATTGTCATTAACGATTTTTTCACGGGCCCGTGAACGTAATGCGGGTATATGTACTATGTGATTTTTATGTTTTGTTCTTATCTAAGTATCGTATAAACGGTAGCTCTCGTGTACAGTTAAAGGGAAGGTACATACGTTTATGATATATCTTTGGTTTATCCTTATGTCTTTGGAATAGTGGATTGATTATTTCTATGGAGATAAATGACTTAGTGCACTTCGTAGAGTCTTTCATATGTTGGTTGAAAAGTACTTTGGATTTATTTATTATTTACTTATCTGTAATGTGAGCTTTGGTAATAAATTCTTGATATGTCCACAATTGCAGTGCGTATAGGTGCGTACATGTGTGTATAAGGTGTTTATGTCTTATTTTTATATAAGCGCGTTATAAATAATATTTCTAATGTTATCTTGAGGACTATACATGTATCTATAATTTGTTATCGGTTCTTGCCATTTTTATACTTTCATTACTTATACGTTAGAAGATTATAAACGTGTACTGGTCTTCGTCATAGATATGTTTTATTATTAATGTGAATGCAAGTCAATATAGCTAACATCTTACTATCTTTCGATCGATTGAGTAACCATTTGGGTAAATAATTGAATAGACAAGGAATATCTGTACTTGTGCATAAAACACGAAAGCATATATATATATATATCAAATTGACGACAGAGTTAATGAAAAATAAATATTTCCTTTTGACCAATATTGAACTATATATTGAAAAGCAGAAATATAGCATTACATAAATATTTCAGCGGCGGCTGCATAAGGAGTTAATGTCTCTGATGCGTGAACCTCCACCCGGAGTTCGTGTAGATGGAGAACTTGCCGGTGAAAATCTTACGCAATGGATTGTTCATATGGAAGGTGCCAAGGGCACTTTATACGAAGGAGAGCGGTTTCAACTTCAGTTTAAATTCAGTTCTAAATATCCATTTGATTCGCCGGAAGTAATGTTTATCGGTGGGAACATACCTGTTCATCCTCATGTTTACAGCAATGGTCACATTTGTTTATCCATTCTAACCGAAGATTGGTCACCGGCTCTTAGTGTGCAAAGTGTCTGCTTAAGCATCATTTCGATGTTGAGCAGCTGTAAGGAAAAGGTAAAATGCTTTCACATTGGAGATTTCACAATAAAATTTGCGCTACCACTTTAAAAACCTATCTTTATCTTGCAGAAAAGGCCGCCTGACAATTCTCTTTACGTAAAAACTTGTAATAAAAATCCAAAAAAGACAAAGTGGTGGTATCATGGTAAGCAAAAAATCTATTCATCGATTTCCTGCTAATCGATAGCCGTGTTTACAAAACACGTGTGTGCATGTAAAAATAATATGACTTATGTTCTAAAACAAGATAATTATTATTTTTTACGATAAATGTGCGTGATGCCCTGTTACTTTTTGACAGATGATAGCGTGTAACAGCAACTGCCCGAAACGCTTTAACAACTTGTCAATGCGCAGATATTGCTGGACCAAGTGGAATGACATTTTACGTGTCTTAAAGTAATTATGAAAATTTCATGAAAGAAATCACTGGCATTAAACCTATCGCATGGTAAAAATATTAGGTGCATAAGTTAGAATGAAAGGCAAAGGCTGCAACATACTTATTATTATAATAAAGAACGCAATGTAAAACGAGTGATTTGTTCCACTATAAATTATTACAGTGTTGCTGATAATACTGCGTATTATATCGTAATTTACATAGAAAAAGTATTAGACTATGAAACGATAATGCCGGCGAAGACAGGGCGCAGCAGATTTTAATATATGGGTGACAAAAGTTTCTTGTTATTCATAACATAGGGAGTGTGCAGTATGTTAATATCGATTTAATATGTTTAGGAGAAACTCTAACGTGTAACACAAATTACATTATGATGTCACATTTCTTGTCACACTTCCTATTTAACGTTTATCCTCACTGTGTTATCATGAATAAAAAATAAACGATTATTTTGAACTGGTGTTCTGTCACAGCGAAAATTAAACAGCTGCATAATGCAGACTGCTAATTAATATTTATTTTTCAATTCACATTTTTTTTATGCATTAAACTATTCGATCGATGTCAAAATCCAAGAATCAATGCTTAATTTTAAGGAAAGAAATTATTTTCTTATCGATATCATAGCATGGAGTGAACAGGATGGCTGTATTGATTTGTGATACACATAAACACACACACATACACATACACACATATGTATAATGCTTTGTACACCATAGGCAAAATCCTATAGAGCTTCGTATCCATTATGTGTTTCATCTATTGTTAATGGAAAAAGTAATTGTCACATTTATGTGTACTGAATTATATTTCATTATTATTCTTCAGGAATAAAAGTTATTATTTCTATTAATACGGTGACCAATATATCGGACACATTACCCATTATCCTATTTTGGATTTTTTATTACTTCAATATCATAAATTTAATACGAATTATACATTGATCAACAATTTCAACACCAATACGCATAGCGCGTTATTTCACTCTAAGCTGTAGTGCTATTTAAATTTGCCTGCCATTATTATTTTTTGCCTATAACGTTGCTTTAAAAATAATGAAAGATATGATAGCATGCTTCTTTCGATAAAAATAGACGATATATTCGTATACGATGTTAGAAATAACGTTCTCGATACATGCTTTTGAGTGCTATAGGTCATGGTTTGGTATAGGTCACGGTCTTGAATATAAATACTGTAGCATCAAACCAACTCTGCGATATTGGACGTTACGCTTCATAGATAAATTTCAGTATGTCATGAAAAATAAAAGCCAATTGCATTGCGCGAGAAAGATCTTGTATTTCATACCCTTTTCTTTCTACAATGCACATTTTGCAGATAATAGAGAAGCACGTGACCTCTCTGTAATTTGATTGGGTATTACCGTCAGCGCCAGGAGGATACCTTTCGAGATGTTATTTTGGCTTCATTCAACGTCGTAACTTCATCGGAGTTAGATCGTGAGCGAGAACGATGTTGCTGTTTATTTTTACTGCGAGCAGGTTAAGAATCACGCGATAATCATCGCGTCATTTTTGACGTTTTCGGCATCGAAATTACGCACAATTTCCGACGACGATAAAATCTACATACACCGCGAGAGATTTCGCGTGTGTGCAAGAAAAGCGTCTGCACAAATGAAAATTGACGTGACGATTAATTCGTAACCTATAATGCATATCAGAATGAGCGTGCGTACGATAAGGGTAGCCCTCTGTACGACTATAATAGCTTTAAGCATTTTGTATTTATATACTAGTGGAACTCCGCATACGACATTAGAAAATAAAAATGTTATTTCACTGAAGACACTACTTGCCGCCGCTATAAGAGCGGCCGAGGTGGGTGGGTTCGAGGTTGTCGCGGTACACGACCAAACGAAACTCGAAGTTGAAAGCAAGGGCAAGACTAAAGAAGGTAACAACCGTATTAAAGAATTTTTTCTATTATGTTCCTGTAATTATAAATAATTTCATGATTCTCAGAAATTCTTTTGTAGCAGCAGATATAGTTAATTTCAGTAATAAGTTTGTCTAACATTGTACAGCGTTATATTTTCAGAGTAGTTTTTAGTGTCATAGTTACATATTTATATGTTTCGCAATATATATTACGTTTTAACTGCTATATTATGAATGAGCACTTGAAATTTACATCGATTCTTTTTGAAAGGTGTCAATGATCCGGTGACAGCAGCAGACTATAGATCGCACTGTGCAATGTATCATTCATTATTGGAAGCATTTCCAAAAATAACTGTGATATCTGAAGAGACTTCAAAGAATTGCAATAAAGTTGTTGTGCCAGATATTAAAAGTTCTATTAATGATTTAAATAATTATGATATTGGCGACGATACTGTTGCAAATACCAGCGATATTACGGTATGGATTGATCCTCTTGACGCCACAAAAGAGTTTACAGGTAAATGTACTTAGTGTATTAGAAATATCTGCTATTTCATAATAGAAAATACTGTCATCAATAAACATTTTGTTCAATCCAGAAAACTTATTACATTATGTAACTACAATGGTTTGCGTAGCTGTAAATGGAAAACCAATAATAGGTGTTATATACAAACCTTTTGAGACAAAACTAGATTCCAATTTATATTGGACTTGGACCAATCATGGAACATCCGAAAACCTAAAAAATCTACCTAAGGTAATAACTGAATAAGACAAATTCAAAAATTTTATTAAATTTTTTATATTTGATAAACAGGTAGAGAATGGTGCAGTACCAATTTTGATAGTCTCTCGTTCTCATGCTGGAAAGGTTTATAATATTTCTAAGAATGCTCTTGGAAAAGACGTTGAAATCATTTCCGCAGCTGGTGCAGGTAAATCCATTAATTTAATGAATTTCAACTCATTCTTTTAATTCTGTGTTATATGTCTATTATATTGCATATAATTGATATACTAATTTTTTATATTTAGGATACAAATTTTTAGAAGTAGCTGCTGGTAATGCCACTGCATATGTTCACATGACTGCAATTAAAAAATGGGATATATGCGCAGGCACAGCTATTCTTAATGCTCTTGGTGGAAGTGTTACACAATTGTTTGATCAAGAATCTCTGAGCTTTGGACCGAGCGATCCTAAAGTAGTTACATCGGGTCTTTTAGCCACTATGACAGATCATAAATGGTATTTACATAAACTTTCCAAAATTTAGGTTGTACGTTTCTTTTTATTATAACATGTGATTGATGGTTTATGACGTGAATATATATATATATATATATACCTTTTAAAGTACCTTTTTAAAGTAACGACTGTTAGTCATTTTTAAACTCAGATTTCTTAAAATATTGAAAATTGTTACGCGCACATTGAAAAATCAATATTTAATACGATTTTAATATTGACGTGATATATGTCTACCAAAAATTTCAGATTATCTTTTTTATTCTTCTTGTTCGATGAAATTATGCGTGCTAAACTTGAAAAAGCTTGTTTGGCACTTTGCAAGTTACATTTTTATACAATATTCTCTCACAGATATATTTCTTATATCTGTACAATTATGGAAAATATATAGAGTTTTTTTGCAGTACAGAACTAGTAAGTTGCTCTCTTATAGGTATAACATCACGAGGCAATGCAAAAATTAAATTAACGATGAAAAATGTCAACTGAAAATTGTGATATGTTTACATTATTCTTACTCTTTCCTCAGACACTTCTATTCCCGGTATTTTTTTAAGTTTCTTATTAAATTTATTAACAGCTTTCTCATGTGTCAGTATATCAGAACAGTAAGCCATATACTGCGATACAACTTTTTTCTGCAACTTTTTTAAAGATATTTCTCCCTTATTTTGTACTATATTTACAATGACTTCCTTCCACTTAAACGTTGGTGTATTAGAAGTAACCTCATTCTCGTTTGCTTTTGAAAGTACAGAAACATTTTTAATTTTTCTCTTTGATACGGGTTGTTCCTCAGACTCCTCCATGGATTCTGATAAACCTCTCTTTTTAGACTTCTTTTTTTCCTTCCTATTTGGTATTTTTTCAGGTTCACCATTCATGGCTCCAGAATCAATGACCCTCTCTTCTTTGTCTTCGCTATTATTCTCTTTACATATGTTTTCATTATTTTGGTTCTCAGCACTGATGCTTTCCTCCTCCTGGGGAAATGTTTCATTGACATGTTCCCCATTTTGCACATTCGTACCTGCTATGCAGACAAACACACGTAATTTTGGTGCTGAAAACTACTTTTTTAATGAATAAATGTGAAAACAAGCTTTACGTACCATTGCTTTGGGACTGCGTAGTACTTTCGGTAGCCTGTTTATGAGCTGCCTCCATTTTGGCCCAAACGCTATCAACTATTGCCATGTTTGCCTTGTTTCCCAAAGCACTACGTATAAAATTAAGAAATTTAGCTTTTTTCCGTGGTATGTTCTCATGTTTCGATAAGGCATTCAAAAAATTCCTCTCTGCATGGGACAACTCTGTGGTACTACCCAGCAGATTATTCACTACATTTAACCATTGTTGTTGCTTTTTTTCACCTTTATTAGTTCCAGCTTTAGGCACATAGTCTTTTCCTCCATAGCGTTCCGCCTCAGTAATACATTTTGTATGGCCGACATATTCGTCTCCTCTTGAAAGAATTAAATGCTCAATGTAAAGCGAATATACAACATTTTGGTAATTGAATATTTAGAACATCACACTGTACTTTATAGCATTAGTACTCGCATAAAGTGTTGACAACATTACAATTAATAATTTATCATAAATAAATATAGACACTACATTTACTTTGTTACGCGACATACCTCTATGTATCATTCGTTTGATTGACTCATAAATGATGTTATAAGATAATGTAAGTATACCTGTTATGAGTAATCAAGAAAAAGAAATTGTATTCGTTTTCTAATTTTTTATAAATGAATGTAGGAATGTTGTATATACATTTAACACGACTTCTGAAGTATTGTTAAAGTACTGGCTGGCTTACCTAAAGTCTTTGAAGCAGTCCACGCAGGTTAAAAATGCCGCAGTGCGACACTGAAACTGATAGTGCTTTGCCACACGTGGTTTTTGTAGAGTTTCGCCACAATTGTTGCACGTGAATACGACCATGCTTACTTTTTGTCGCTAACACGAAGTTGACAAGAAACAACTATAATAATGCAAAACGGAATCGAAAAATAGAAAAAGTATCGGTTTGCGATACACGAAGTTCGAGATGTTTATAGTTTTTACTGTTTGTTAGCAGAAGTTGTTATGCATGTCGTGAATTATGCCTAACTTAACCACTGCACAGCTGCTGCGGTTAGCAATTTAAAGCGCCTTAAGGGGACGCTTCGGTAAATTTCGAAACCTCTTTCCCATTGGACCAAATTCGCTCATGCTTCCACAATATAATAGCATTATATTCAAATATGCAAAATTCAAAAACCATCGGACGCCTAGTTTATGAATCTATACATTTCGTCAATAATCACCTTTGGAATAATAAAATTGGGTTATATAGTTGATATTCAATTGTATGTTAGAGATATAATTTCAGATTCATTTTAAAAATCGGTAATACAAAATTTGATCAAATATATTGCTAAGAAAAGCAATTATTCAGGTCACGAATTTATTACTGTTTATGATTATATAAAACCTCCAATTAAGAGTATAAAGTTACAGTGAGTAACCAATAAGGATGGTAACAGCCAATCAAATATGTTTACTCGAGTTTCCAAAGGAGTATATTTCTGTTACACGTACGATCAAAATTAAATTGTAAATTGCTTGAATTATTAATACATCTAAGCTGACATTTTCGAAGAATGAAAAGAATTTTGTTTAAAAAGTAATTCTTCAACTGACATATCTCGTTAAACTGATGTCAATGACAACGCCGCGACACAACGTGTGAAACTCATGAAATTGCGGCATGTTGCTGATCTTATATAAGAATACCAATGTTGTTTACGCACTCGAGTTTTCCTCGTAACGATACATGTATTGTCAGTGCAAGGTATGTAGTGGAAGGAGGGCAAAGCTTCGGCGTATAATTAAAAGAACAATAATAGGATCGTACAGATAGATTGCACCGCGATAATGAGGACATTATGAATGAAAACCGCCATATGTATTAAGCTTCACAGAGTAAGCGGAGTGTATTGTTAATACATCACGTTGGGGCCTTACATTATATGCACAGAACGACATACGCGGCGGACTGACGACTAGGCGAATGTGAAATATGGCAAGTTCCTCAAGGTATATTCGGTAGAACTTTTATTCTCTACGATTACTCGACAGATTGATCCGCAAATGATTGATAGTTTCATCCTCTACGATTTTTATGTTAGATGTAGAAAGTCGTTCGTAGTTCGGCGATACTCGTGGTCAACGGTAAACATCGTTGTCATAACCAATGGTTAGGCGATATTACTCTGACAGTGACGTGGTGTTTGCTCGTTATCCATGATTTATGCAACGCCTATGGTGATTAAGCTTTCTGCAGATTAACTGCGATTACTGCATTGTTCCCTGAATTGATTATTGTACCTCGTGTATACCATCGAGCGTGCATTGCAATATACGAGGTCAGCGGTGCATGTATAGAGGTGAAAATGTTTGTTAATCGTGCGAGAGAATTTGCGATGCTATAAACGCATGTGCATTATGCGATTATCCATGGGGTTATTCTCATGATCGTTTATAGCGTTGCTTGTAACGAACAACTGAGAATTACTTTGAGCGGTGATTTCGAAGGTTGCGCAACTTTAGCTGATACCAAAACTGGATAAACAAAATTGATGTATTCAACCAAACCCAAAAGAAATATTGAACAGAATGCGCATCATTTTATATAGAATTTTGTTCTTATTCCTATGTATGTAAATACTTATGTATGATTAAATATATGAAATATATTTTTGTGAATTTTATTTTACCAGATATGATACGAACAAAATTTGTTGCTACGCACATCCTGATGCTCCACTCATTGAAGATCACCGTGCAGGAGATCAAATTTGTTCTGAGTGTGGATTAGTCGTAGGAGATAGGTATGAGCAAAATTTTGGAGTATGATTAATTATATAGTTTTACTAATTTCAATAAAACTATGTTTATCTGATTTTTATTTAACACTGTACTTATATGGCTAAAATTGCTATGATACATAGATTCATGCTTTACAAATTTAGAGCGTAAACAGGTTAAGATTTAATGCATAAATGCATATAAGAAATAAGGTCATATATTCAAAATGAACAGAATAAACGAGCGGAACCATACTATTTTGGAGTTTTAACCAGTGGAAATGTTTATTAAAAGCATTGATAACCAAACAAGTTGAAGTTTCTAAATTTTCTAAATGCATTAGAATAAAGTTGCTTTTTAAAAATATAATGTACTTGACTGCCTATAAATTAACTAACAATTGTAGAGTTATAGATGTTGGATCTGAGTGGAGGACATTCAGTAATGAAAAGGCAGGTGTCGATCCATCCCGTGTGGGTGGCCCGGAAAATCCTCTGCTCAATGGCTCAGATTTATCCACCATGATCGGACCAGGAACCGGTGCAGCCTCCTTCGATGCCTTTGGTGCTTCAAAATACCAAAATCGGCGCACAGTGAGTATAACGATATCCATAGATATGGGATAATTATAGTAAAAAGTTAACTTTGTAACGTGTCTTGCAGATGAGCAGTTCAGACAGGGCATTGATTAACGCTTTTCGTGAAATTAACGGTATGGCAGATCGTATCAATTTACCAAAAACCATTGTAGACAGAGCTAATAATCTGTTCAAGCAAGTACATGACGGCAAAAACCTGAAGGGTCGTGCAAACGATGCTATTGCATCAGCATGTTTATACATAGCATGTCGGCAAGAAGGTGTACCGCGTACATTCAAGGAGATTTGTGCGGTTAGCAAGATAAGCAAGAAAGAGATTGGCCGATGTTTCAAGTTAATTTTAAAAGCGCTCGAGACCAGCGTCGACCTTATCACTACAGGAGACTTTATGTCCAGATTTTGTTCCAATCTTGGTCTTCCAAATATGGTACAAAGAGCCGCCACGCACATTGCGAGGAAGGCAGTAGAAATAGATATTGTGCCTGGACGATCACCGATCTCTGTAGCGGCTGCTGCCATTTATATGGCATCACAGGTACTTTATTTGTTGTATAAACATTTATAAATCATTAACGTATTTATACGTGCATATTTATATAGGCATCAGAGGACAAGAGATCGCAGAAGGAAATTGGCGATATTGCTGGTGTTGCGGATGTTACCATCAGGCAGTCCTACAAACTGATGTATCCGCATGCTGGAAAGCTTTTCCCAGAAGACTTCAGATTTGCTACCCCCATTGATCAGTTACCGCTGATGTAAAGTCCACGATTCTCACTTCCCTTTTTCACGTTCGAACAATGATTTGCGTCACAAATAATCGGTCATAAATAATCTAACCTTTGTTTACAGTATACATTCCTAAGTTCTGGTATTATCTAATTTATTATGACGGAGAATTATTTTGAATTTATGTTGTTCCTAGAAAACATTATCCTGATTATATCCGTCAAGACAATTCTCCCACGATTAACTAACATTTCTTGCGTATGTTCACTTTAAATTAGTATATAGTACACATAAAATTAAGATGTAACATTTGAGATAACAGCAAATGAAATTTTTATCAGCATCAATATATTATGATGGAAAATTTTTATGTTTGAAAAAACAATTAAGCGTTTTTATTACAGTTATTGTTATCCAATCACGATGAATATTGATTATACATAATTTGTATATAAAGGATACAAATAGTCCTATCATCAAATTAATATAAATTAGAACTGCTTAAATGACTAGTAAAATTGGTTACGAGGAAAACTATAATTGGCTACGTATGAAGTATTTAAGTTTGATATAAATAAGTTTGTACTGCCCGCGTTGTCAAAAAGTATTGATCCATCCAATGAGAATTTCTACGTTAGCAAAGACAATACATATATATGTTTACATTTAAAAAAGTGCTACAGGTTTGATCTTTAAAAAGAATGATAATAGAGACTATTTTACTTTTATAGTTTGTACAATATATTTTACAGAACATAACTTGGATGTATTATACAATATTAAAAATATACGACCAATTGTACAACACGTTATTCAAACTGGCTATGAAAATATTAATAATGAATTTATAAGAAGATATGTATTTTAAAATAAATTTACCAATATACTGCATTATTTTGTGTAGTTTTATACGTATTTTAGTATTTAAATATTCATGTATTTTACACACTACATTCAAAGAGCCTCATCGAAGCCTCATTGCAGAATTAATAATCGCTCGACTATGCCCGTGTAGCAAATGTGACATAAGTAAATTATATACTGTATTTTAATATTGAAACAGGTCTAATAATATAGCCGCGTGCTGAACATTTTAATAATTTATTGCACATTTACACTAAAATTCAATCGAATAGTTCACTAAAATTTATTTACATTGTATAACATTGGTTTAAAATGCTTTGAGGAGGGCTTCCTATTAATTCGCACACCGAATGCACGTTGGTGGTGCTGTCACTCCGCTTATATGTCTTGTTACATGCTTATATCATCCACGAAAAAACCGAAGTACAACTAAGAAATCGTGGAAACTATATTTTCCGATTTAATGACAGCATGTTTATATCTGTTTTGTGTTGAAATAATATTGCAACATATTTAAATATCAGTCAAAAATTTGACGTAAACACATAACCTGTTAAATCCGTATTTTGTTTCTTGAATAAGAACTTTACACTTATAATCAATGTACATGTTAGAAGGAAACAATTGTAGATTTTCTTGAGCGTGCTTCGACATACACCGAGAAAATATGAACATAATCCCACCGGTTAAACCTCCACGAGGTATCAAACCTACGAAAGAGACAGTGAGTAAATGTTATTATTTACAATCTTAAGTATTTTAACTTCTCTTCCTAACTTTCTTTTGAGAGTACAGACTTAAAAGAATAAATATATACATGTCTTTTTGAAATGAAGAATAAAGAAAGCAGTACTATGGAAATATATTTTTATGAATGACATTGTTGCAGAGTGGCTTGTTGATATCTGTAATTCGAGCCCTATCTGCTAGCGAAACTAATGAGCAGCGTGAAATAGAGAAAGCCAAGCTCGAAAAGGAATACAAAAGAAGCGATCAACGGTTGGATGAGTTAGTTTCATTGCACGACCAAGATCTAGCACAAGTTATGCAAGTACGCTAGAGCAATATCGCCTTGTATTACATGTTAAACATTGATCTCAATATCGCATCATCGTTGACAGATATTCAGTGCCTTGTCGGAGAAGGTAACTGCATCTCGTGAAAAGATACATGCGGTGAAGGAAAATCTCAATGCTTGTAAGCAATTGTTGAGGTGTAAGCGAGAAGAATTGCTGAACCTTTGGTTAGAAGGAATCGAGCACAAACACGTTTTGCATCTCCTAAAGGATGTGTAAGTGAATCTGCGAACTTTATGTCACTGAAGTAATATGTTGAGCATTACTTTGTTTTTTAGAACATCAGACAATTGCTCGCGCATGGTGCCTTTGACAGAGGCAGAAGTCTTGCCAGTATCTAGCATAACACACGGCCCACCTTCAGATCAATAATGTGTATTATATAATAAACAGTATGCTTCAATAATCACAATAACTATAGCTTCTATAATTGTATATATACAGTTTTAATAAACATCAATTAGGTTTTAAGTATTCTTTCTCTATATGCTTGTTTATGTTTCTTTTACGATGATACTCTTACAACTTGTTACAAAATACTTATAGACAAATGTAATCAACATTTCAAAAAAATGTTACCTTTGCCGATTAAAAATAGATTTCTGAAAGGGAAATATACTTGATAGGATTAGTATAAGTCAGTGTTATTCAAGAATAAGTTGAAATTGTAATTACATATTATACATGCAATGAATTTAGATTACAATGCAGCTTATGAGGCAATGGCTCTTCCTTACATCATAACGGATGTATCGGGAAGTAATTTCTTTTCACACACAAATTTCTTTTTTTTTTAATCATAATTGAGGATTTAATACGTTTTACATTTTCATTCCACGATGTTGAAAATTTGACAGCATCGTTATATAGATTTCTATGTTCTCCATGAAATTCATTCAAAATATTCTGCTTTGCGTCATAAGATCGCGCATCGGTCGGTATCTCAGTTGCTTTGTATTCTTGCAAGATATAGTAAGTAGATTCGGCAGGAATACTTTAATACTTTTGTCCGAACGTGCGACATATCTTATCACCTGCATGTATATTTTGCGTGATAAGCGCATACAAAATTCAGGTATTTAAACAAATGGTACTTACACAAAGTCGTATGCCTTTGTAGAAATTTTGTTCATGCATGTCTTCACTCGCCTAGCACAGGTGCTCCATAAAATCCATTGTAAGTTGTTGGAATGCGGTTCTTTATTTTGAATTTATCTATAATTTTTTCGGGATGTCGATACGAATCAATACTGCGCGCAATTTCATCGAGTGCATTTTTGTTATTTTCTCATTTCCGCATTAATCGTTCGTACAGAAAATGCGTGCACGTAAAAGTGTGCGTGAGTGAACCGTGGCTTACAGTACTCGAACCGGTAACTCGATCACCGAAGAAAAGAATCAAGAATCGAGGTTGATTTTCGAGTCGTTTAGAAGATAAAAAGTGAACGCAATATATTTTGTCTCTAAACGTTGTTTTTTATCCTGGTGAATGGTGCCCAAACATTCCTAACCCTCATTGCCATGAATTGAGATTCAGTTTGACTCGGTGATTTGAAATTAGAGTTTCACGACTGTTGCACTGTTGCAGGTAGCGATGGGTACGTTGGAATTAAAACAGAGCCTAAGCAGGCACAGAGGTAGGGTATGGAATGTTTGTTGGCATCCGAAGGGCACTATGCTTGCCTCGTGTGGTGAAGATAAAACTATCGTGATATGGGGGCCGGAGGAACCAAAGTGGGTTATAAAAATGATCCTTACGGAGGGTCACACAAGGTCGATACGTGCCCTTTCTTGGTCGCCGTGCGGCGATTATATTGCATCAGCAAGTTTTGATGCAACCACAGCTATATGGGACAAACGAGGTGGGCAGTTTGAGTGCAACTCAACTTTGGAAGGACACGAGAATGAAGTGAAAAGTGTTAGTTGGTCCGCCAGTGGACAGCTATTGGCAACGTGCAGTCGCGATAAGTCAGTGTGGGTATGGGAAGTGAACGACGGTGATTACGAATGTGCGGCAGTAATAAATGCTCATACTCAGGATGTAAAAAAGGTATGGAGAATGATTCATTGTTGAGCAGTTGTAAAGTTTTATGCAAAGGGGAACGTAATCGACGATAAGGTTTGTTTCAGGTAAAGTGGCATCCAACAGAGGAGATATTGGCCTCTGCTAGTTACGACAATACAGCAAAGATATTCAAAGAAGACACAGCAGACAGCGACTGGACGTGTGTTGCAACATTGTCGACGCATACATCGACAGTTTGGAGTTTGGCGTGGGATGGAAGTGGCAATCGAATAGCCACTTGTAGCGAAGATCAAACTGTAAAGATTTGGCAAGAATATAAACCTGGCAATGAAGTAGGAATCGAATCTGGCAATGATGAATCAGTTTGGAAATGTGTTTGCACAATATCAGGCTATCACACAAGACCAATTTACGATATTGATTGGTGTAAGACAACCGGCTTATTAGTGACGGCGTGTGGAGATGATATCATTAGGATATTCAAAGAGGACAATGATTCTGATCCGCAACAGCCAACGTTTACAATGGTTTGTGCGATGGAAACAGCACATACGCAAGATGCCAATGCCGTTCAGTGGAATCCATCCAATCCTGGACAGCTTGCATCCTGTAGTGACGATGGCCTAGTCAAAATTTGGTTCTACAACGAATAAAAGAAGTGTCGTGTTGAATATTGTGTACTGTGCTATTTTATATTATGTAATTATATTTTTTAATAATAAATCTATGTAAAATATGATATATAGTACTGTACATTTGCATCCCACTTTTTATGTTTATGTTTAACACACTTTCACTGTTGTCTTATTGAAAAAGCACACTTCGATTATGAGTGACCACTGTGGTATTCAACGTGTTAAGTACCTTTCATGAAGCACTTATTGCATCACATCTTTAATTCTTTTTGTAACATTTTTTATAGGTTTATGTCAATGTTCAGACGGCTTCCAGGACTGACATATAGTTGCAATAGATTATTACTGCGTGCATTGTCTAAACCATATAGCACTACAAATACAATGTGTAGTAATACTGGAGAATCATTGACAAATGTCTTGGATGCATTGCATACATATGCCAAACCATCGCTCGCTGCTTCTTGGGATAATGTAGGTTTGCTCATCGAGCCTACAACACCAAAACTTATATTGCGCGTTCTACTCACGAACGACTTAACAGAGGATGTTATGCAGGAAGCTATTGATTTAAAATCTGATTTAATTGTCACTTATCATCCTCTGATATTTACACCACTGAAGAGAGTAACAACCTCCTCATGGAAGGTACATTAAACTAAATTATTAAATATGTGAATGTCTGCAGATATTTCTTTTTATCCACACCATTTGTTTTTCAGGAACGTATTGTTGCAAAATGTTTAGAGAACAGAATAGCCGTTTATTCTCCACATACAAGTTTCGATTCCGTGAGGCATGGTGTAAATGATTGGCTTGTTTCAGCTTTTGGTAAAAATAAATTTGAATGTTTTCTCAACATTTTTTTACACTTATACATTTCTATTATTTTCATATCTTATTATCAACAATAATCATTAACATTTATTCAAAGCGATCGAAACCAGTGAACCAATTCTACGGGACGAGAATATAACGTCTTACGGCATGGGTAGATTCTGTACATTGAAGAGAAAGATATCGATAGAGGAGGCTGTGAATATGATAAAACGATTGACCAGTTTGCAACATGTTAGACTAGCACGTGGTCGAGGCTCAGGTACAATATGAAGCATATTTTATTCAATATCATAGTCAGAATTCTGTTTTGACGTAATATCCCGATATTCTTATGTTTTATAGATTAGTGAAAAGTTATCATGGTGGTGTATATGTACATCTTATTATCTTTACAAATGAAAGTATTCCTTAAAAAATAATTAAGAAATAGACACATTCCAATAACAAAAGAAAGTGTTATAATTTAAAAAAAGCTTTTATATATTCAAATTTTTGTTTTGCTCGTACCAGATGGTACTGTAAAAACTGTTGCTGTCTGTGCTGGTGCTGGGACTACAGTTTTGAAGGGTATATCCGCCGATCTGTACATCACCGGGGAGATGCTGCATCACGATATTCTCGATGCGGTTCATTCTGGAATCAATGTGATATTGACCAACCATTCAGACTCAGAACGTGGCTTTTTAAAATATTTTGCACCGATATTCAGTGATATCCTGAAGGGAACTGTAAAAGTGAGCGTATCCGAAGTGGATGCGGATCCACTGAAGACTGTATAACCTTTTAATAATGCAACACATATTGAATCAAGTCTTACATTAAATGAATGTTAAAATATGGCATTTAGCAACATATATACCTCATACTATATAATGGTACAGTAGAAACACGCCCCTTCGTACAGCATACAAGCGGAACTTGACATCTGTAATTTCGATTTCTATGAAATTAAGCTGAACAATACTACTACGTTTACAAGAAGTGTAATCGCAATTATAGTAGTACGGAGCCGGTTATGAGAAAAATATGTATAAATAGTTCTGACAGAATTACATAGAATAATCTAAATTCCAGGATGATTTTTTATATTTGTTACGTAAAGTGACGTTAATCATTTATTTGGCCATTAGACATTCCAGGATTGTAACATTGGTTGTGATCGTTTCTTCAAACATTGCCTGATATATAAAAAAAAATGATTCCATGATGGAGTAACGATTTAGGGATCAAAAATTTTGGTTAACAGTGTCGCGAACACTTCCACCTTCGAGCGTGTACAATTTTTTCAATCTTATTCGAAAAATTTCTTGATTTTCTGCATATATGCAGCTACTCTAACGGTAACACCTGTAAATGTAGATTTATCATTCTGGCCTATTTTATTTAAACAAGTATGGATCATAGGCAAGGCTCCCCTTGCTACAGCGCATATTAACCCTTATCGACTCGTATAAGATGTATAAAACATTCTGCTTTTGATTAAAAAATTATGCATGAAAAATCATTTGACTTAAATATTTCAGAATTTTCCGAGATTAACTCCCTTTAATCCTTAAGATTATTCGTAAATCAATCAAAGTAACAATACATAACGTTCTATAACTTTACATAGATTAAGATGTTAATCAAAGCAAAGACGAAAGTCGTGCGTAAAATTAATTTTCATATCCTTAAGGTCGATCATTAACCGTGGTATCGTTACTACGTCGGGCGGGTAAGGGTTGTGCGTACGTTTGCCAAAGGGGAGGCAAGTAAATGTTCGATTACGTGACAAAACTTTTTATTATTAATATTATAAATTATCTTGTCTGTTCATAGATTGACAGTTTGGTTTGCCTTATTTCCATTCCCATTCCGTCCGTTTCGATTTTTTATCAATGTCGGTCGGTAGAATGTCGGGATGCGTATGCGCATGCGCACGGCAATCGTTAATCAACTCAGGCATATTCAAGATGGAGAATAATCAGGCAAAGGGGAAAAGAAATGCGATATCCGTGTTTATCGCTGTAGACGTACGTCGGGATTATTCTGCAATCAATCTTTGAACATGTAACGATTAGAGTCAACCTCCGTTCGCCTCCTACTTTTATTTCTCTCTTTTTCCATCCTTTTTCTTTATACTTTTCCTTAAATAATCTAAACCCCAGCCGACCAGTCGCACGTTCACACTCATTCGCTCACTCGACATCGCAGGACATAAGTCGGAACGTTTCAACAACGCGTACGCTCTCTATTCTCTCCCTCCTCCTTTTTTCTCCCACGAAAAACTTATCTAACAAAAATAACGGTCCTCATTGTGGTCCAATCAGAAAGATTTCAATTTAGGTCCTCGTGTCCAATCGGCCTACCGAAGATACATTCCTTAGCTTAGACTTTTTAGCTTTATCGAAGAGTAGGTTAACACTTACTGCCGCCATCCTCTCCGGTTAAATGTAATAT
Source organism: Ampulex compressa (assembly GCA_038496175.1). Lineage (NCBI taxonomy): Eukaryota > Metazoa > Arthropoda > Insecta > Hymenoptera > Ampulicidae > Ampulex > Ampulex compressa. The sequence continues at coordinate 119,073 of JBCFXI010000425.1, read as the reverse complement.
AGTTTACGTATCAACGTAGGTCAATGTTATATAATCTGCATAAATTCCTTAAACAGCGGGTACGTCTGACAATAATATGCCTATCTACATCTGCTCTGTTCTTCCGCATCCTCCTCCGCTCGTGTTTTTTGCTTTAGTACAACGATGAAACGGCACCGTGTACGTATGAACACTTTAGAAAAATTGCAGTTTCTATGTCGGAGGTATTACCCTGAGGCCAGCATGCCCATAATATGGATCGTGTTGACCCTTCGACCGGTTCTATCCTCCCTCGATTAACCCTTAGAGTACGTCTGACGACATCTGTATAAATACAGGGTACAAGTTTTCTGCTATCATTTTGGTTTTTAATTATCTTCCCTCGGAAATAAAAAAGATTTATTTTCCGGTTTAATTATGATTTTTTTCAAGTTAAAAATTTAAATGATGACATGACACGTTTCGCACCCTGGATCACATTACGGCAGAAATTTTCGGCACGTCATACGCGGAGCAGTTTTTACCGAAATCTAGACGGTATAATTTCAACACCAGGCACATAAATTCTCCAATATTTTTTGTTGTTTACTTTTATTTTAAAAGGGTCACCATTCAATGTTTAAAAAATTGTTTATTGATTATATTAAAAAAAAATATATCGATGTCCCTATCAACATTGTCATCGAGACAGTAGTACAACGTTCATTATAGGGAAAGAATTCTATAGTAATATTGGTACGTGGCTTAGAGAGAACACAGTATTTCGTTATGGTAACCGAAACACAAATATTTGAGTGCAGAAAGTCACATAGGACATCCTACATACGGACCACGATGCTTAAAAGCCTACATAACATCAAACTTGCATGAAACGTGTTAATCTTCTAATCCTTTAATATTAACGGTCACGGATGAAAAATTTTACCGTGCCGGTCGCTAACGCATTTTATTTTTTAATTGTTCACACACTTAATTGCATCAATTTAAATACACTCATATCAATTTAGTTAGATTATTTTTTTTATTGGCACTTTTTTATATTTTGGCCGGCTTTTGTAAGTGAAAATTATACATTTAAGGATAAATAGCAACGGTTCGTTCTTCCTTTCTGGATAGGCGGTATTTCACGAATTACGAAGCCAACCCCTATTTCTCACCTTACATATTCACCTCAGTTGGCCCCTTGTGACTTCCTTCTATTTGCAAAACCGAGGAGCTTGTTAAAAAGACGTCGTTTTTCAGACAATTCAAGAGATAAGAAAGGGATTTGGAGGCTGACCCAACGAGGAAAGTCTCAGCCAATGGTCTTAACAAATTTTAATGAAATTTCAATAGGTCTATATCTAATAATATCTAATACACACACATACCCAAGTGTGGGCGTAATTATAACCATAGATACTAAATCAGTCACGAAACAGATATCCGCGAGAAAAATTGCAGAAAATAAACCACGGTTTCATAATCGTAATATTCGATGCGAATGTTCTTGCTAACGTTGCGACAGGTAAAATGCTTTGTATTTTGTAGGAAAGTGAGCCTGGAAATGACTTAGTAGATATCTACGGTTATTAGTACGGTTACGCTTGTCACGCATTTAGACCTGTTATCTTGCTTGGTTTCATTAAAATTGTGACCTTCTAGAATTGTTCACAGGAAGCGCTTTCGCAAGTTGAAAAAAAGCGCTAGCTGCGATGTACAGCTCATAAACATAACCGTGTCGTGGTATAACGCCGTGATAAATTAATTTCATCGTCCCGATGGACGTTAAATTTTTACATCTTTTCGCTTGCCGACGTGCGAATAAATCTCTACAAAGATACAAATATTATGTTACTTTCAACTCATAACGTTCTTTAGATGATTTTAATAATAATGCTTTAAAAAGTTGTATAAATATTTCATATCGATGCACGATGCTGTAACAAGAACTCGTCATAAAACTAAGAATTTTATCTCGGACTCTAGCAGAAATTAATACAGTAACTAGAAATAATATACCACAAAGAGATCATATAACTACTAGACAAATGAAATGAGACTATAAATAAATAGAAATCAATAGAATATACTCCATATGCTTCCCGTAGTGTCGAGCTTTTTGTTTTTATAATACACGAACAATGCCCTCACGGCACTTCTTCGTGTTTCGATCGCTAAGGGTTAAATAAGTATTGGCCGTGTGAATTGTTCACGTCAGACTCTGTACTCCAAGGGTCAAACTCGAATAACGAACGAGCCACGATGACGAGCGCTACGGTTAATCAGGAAGCTCCCTTAATTCGTGAGTATCGCGGTTTTCTTACCGCATTAAATAGCACTGATCACCTCTAATGTATTATACGGTTCTTCTATACAAGGACTATGTTCGTGTTAGAATCTTATTGCTCTTTTTACGCATTCCTAGAACTCTTTAGATATTTCCATCTTCCTTTCCTTTTTACGATATTCGAGCTTGGTTTGAAATGGAATGTTCGGCAAAGGTCCCCCTCGATGGCCCATCGTTTTCTCACACCTATCGCAACTTGAATTTTTCCAAGATTACCGTCCCTAATACGATCCTTCTTCGTCCATGAAAAAGTTTCTCGAAACTTGTTTTTTTTTCTCACCCGTAAACTGAAGTTCCGTCCGTTAAACTTGCGGATAACAGCGTCCTGTCTCTTGACGTAGAGTTTAAGTTCGATTTTCGTCAACAAAAATTTCTTCCCTAAACGATCCTCGGCGCAACTTGCGACAAAACTGGCGTTGTTACGGTTTTCTTGCAAATTCTCAAACAATTTGGCCATTGTCTTTTGCCGGGCTCGCTTCGAGCATTATTCGGAGTTGGAAAGTCCTGAAAGTCCTGAGGGGTCTTGGGAAATCTCGAAATTCTCGAGTGGTCTTCAATCTCTCGGTACACTAGAAACTCTTCTAACGCTTGAAAATCGCTCCGAGTCCTGAGACGTATTTTTATATCCTGCGCATTTATTAAATCGGCCCATTAGCTTCTGTTCAAGTTTTTAACAAAACTCGATCGCTTTGTCGGCTTGAAAAAAGGTTCTTTTAACACTATAGCCCCTAAAGTAGATACAATTACTGATCGGTCATTTCTTTAACAAATTACATAATTTTATGCCGATGCACTTTCCGAGATTTCCCGTGTCTTTATTCCAGCGTGTAGATTATTCTATTGTTCCGCTGCATTTTCGGTTTATCCTATTTTTTTTTTTCAAGTCTCCGATGGTACTAGCCTTGAGTCCCAAGGATACTCGATTCATAGTGACCAGCCGTCAGTAAAGATATCTATAGATATTTAAATCGCGTTGCACGCCATTGATTAAGTGATCTTGTAATCGACTATGGTCGTTAATGACGCAAATGAAGTTGGTATAAATTTAAATCCCGAGATGACGTCCCAAAGTCAATGTCCAGGATCTGGACACTGCTTTACGTTGAAATCCATGAATTTGCGTTCGCTAAATTGCGAGTAAGTAATGCATGCATACGGCTATTACGCATTACCATAAATTCATTGCGAATTACATTGCATTTAAATTACAATAGAATTCTTCGCGTATTACTCTCTTCACAATGTCCATTTGGTACTCCACTGGCCACAATTTCCGATTTGCCGATTATATAGTTTCGTCGTTAAAATCGTAACCGACAATACAGTTAAAATAAATGCATGTATGTAATAAATAATCCGTTATGAAAAGTACTTAAAATTATGACGATGACGTTCTCTGAGATTCTTCGTGATTATTTCGAGGAATACCGATCGTGAAGTGGATCTACGAGGTTTAGGCAAAAATAATTTTGATTTTAACGATGATCTTCAATAACGAGAAATGCAATTATGTTTCGCATTGATTCAATCTCTTCGTTTTTTCTGTGTATTTCCTCTTTTCGGTGATTTTTACGGTGTATCTACATATATTAAAATACAAGCTTGTTTTAACACGCAAATATATTTCTTGCCGATATTTACGCAATGTCCAAAGACCAAAGAAATGGTCAGAAATATATTTCGAAGTTACCGCACGAGTTAGACTATTCTGTCCTGCATACGTAAACCCAAGTAGAAACTTTTGTCTTTAATATCGCTCGAAAATCTCTATGACCGCCGAGGATTTAGGGAGTTTCTGGTCTATGGAAACACTGGAGACATTTTCAAGAGTTTTAAGATCTATCAAAGGCCTTCAGGACTTTTAAGCCTTTTAAGCAGGACTTCCATGATCTGTCGGAATCTTTAAAGACTCTAACTCTGTAACTTCCAATAATATTCCAAGTGATTTAATGCTGCGACTTTTGCTGATAATTCCGGACGTTATCGATGATGTACTGCCATCGATAACAGTAGACCTTCGATAAACGAGCTTTGGATGTTAATTTCGTATGTAATAACTGTATAAAATTTCTATTTTGTATAGAATACCAATTTTGGCCATGACGATCTTTGTTATTTGTTCGTTCCTCTTTTACGTTTCTTTGCACGCTTTCCTAATTGTTGGATTTTGCCGAATGTTGCAGGGTTCTGGTGTTAAATCAGAGGTAGGAGTAGAAAGTGTGACTTGACAATGATAAGCTTGGTACGATTTGTGCAAAATTCAGTAATTCGGAAATATCGCTTTACGGTACCTTGTTCCGTTATCATCCGTAGCTTAAAGTTGACAAAATAAAAAATGGCAATTATTGCATTACAGTCCTATAATCGTAACCACTTGTGTAAAACAGAAAACGATTCGAGGAATTAATTAACGTAGTTTTGGTAATTACAAAGCGCACACAATTTGCTGTAAATTTTTTGAACGAGATATAACTACTTTGCGCTCGCGTCATATCTCTTTATTTCCTTTCATCAGCTCGACCCATTATTAACGAAATCTGCGATAAAAACTACCTTATTAATCTTTATCCGAGAAAACGAAGCATCGTAATTCGCCATTTACACTGTAATTCGTTAATAATTTCACATATTATACTTTTTTTCAGACGTAACACTTTTCGAGACAATAGTCCGGATAATGGCCCCTTTTCACACGTTTCACAAAAAAAACTCGTTTGCTTTTATGAGCAATAAAATCAAGTATTGCAACGAATAATATAATTTGTACATCGAACAAATAGTTAAGCACAAATCCTTTGCGGTCGAACAATTCTCGTCTCTCTTACACCGGTTAATTTATATTGCAGCCCGCATTAAAGTTATACAATAAAACCACCGTGGTATTTTAAATAGTAACGTAACATTAAAATTACACCATAAAACTGATATATCGTATAAAAATATATAGAAGGAATTTCTTTTTTTTTTTTAAGTATCTATGTACGCAAAAATTGGAAGCTGCTAAGAGAACGAGGTACTCTCCGTAACCAAGATTTTTTTTTTATTTACGATAATCCAGGAACTTGAAAAAAAGTAATAGACGATTTAGGTTGACGTGCACAAACAAAATATGACTTTGAAGTCACCGTGGTTCGTAGAGAGTTAACACAACAATAGGATCCAGAGGCCAAAACTGATTTTCCAATTGGTACTAAAAATCAGCTGAACAAAGAAGAAACGCGGATAAGGTTTTTTCTGAATAAAAAAAGTCTGGATGTTACGAGTTGTAGGCGCAGTGGTTTACAGAGAATTACAACGGTTCGTGATCAATCGTGGCCCATCGCTGCTCGTGGTTGCCGTTTGCCGAAGCGAGAAATTCTCTCGTAAGTACGTCGTAAATTCTAAAGCGATCATAGTCTCCCCCAGATTTCATATCGAAATACATCCATCAACACCGATTCCCCGACGAATCCAGGGAAAAGTAGGTGCCGGGACTCCCTTTGGAAGAATCGTCAGTCCGATCTCTCCGGATCGTACCTTGTATCGTTACGTTACGTTGCGAAAAAGATACTTGGCAGGTTTGCAGTTTGCCGTGGGTCACTTTATTTCTTATTTACACGCCAGGCGATTAACGTTTGGGTCGGAAACGCCTCGATCATTTGCAGGCCGTAGACGCATATACGTGTTCATCGCAAAACATCGACTTGATCGATAAATTCGTAAATCCCATAAAACCGTTCGACAGAGCGGAAAGATGCATACGAGGCTCGTTTATATGCTAAATCGATTAGCAGTGAAAAACAGAAAGTAGAGAGAATCGATAAAGTCTAATATAGTCCCTGTTCATGAATTCAATTATCTAATATATACCGTTGCATGGAGAAATTAATTATTTAAATTCTTGCGTGTGTTTGGATTACATTATTCCAACGCTTTACTTTGGAGAATGGAGTTAATTTCGTTGCCTTTCGAGCAAAATGATTTATCATTCGGCGGCCATATAAATTATTTTAAAATCCGTGATGTAATTTCTGATTATTGCGGGGATATATTTTAAAATAATAATTCAAATATCGATGAAATGCTCTGCCTCTAAAATTTTTAAAGATTCAAACGAGAAATCGATCGCTTTGACCAATGAACGGCTTCGATATCGAGCTTTCAAATTACATTTTTGATTATAAGTTGCAAGTATAGATTTCGTTGATTCTTTAAACCACGATGAAAGTGACGTACGAGATAGGGAAGTACCATGACCCACAGTGTATTCTAAACGCATTAAACATCCCCGCATCCCCACACCAAACGCAACTGAATATTCCTTTTATACGCTTTAACACACCTCGTCGTAGACATTATCGCGGGCAGGGTCGCTCGACGATTTGCCTCCGCCAACCCCGTTTTCCAATGCCGCACGACATCCACTTCAACGCATAACGTATCTTATATACCATTCAGTAAATATATAGTCACAACAGAACGATTAGAACGTTATTTGTCTCTCAACAATGATTCATACGTATCCCTTAGCAAGCACGGTATATTGTCTTGTAACGTAGCAAATAAAAGCCTACCATCTCGTTCTGGGGATAAATAACTCATCGTATCGAATTATTTCATCTCCGAGTCGTTTTTAGCGTAAATTTTTTCTTTACCAGGAGATCGCCGACGCACACTGTCCCGAGCTGAAAAGATGGCTCTCGAGGCGGTACAGGGGCGAGACTCTTTCTAATCTAACCTATTTTCACCATTCACCTCCTTTTATTCACCACGGATTGACCGAATCATGCGATCTAACATAACGGTAAGATTCTCGAATGAACGTAGTTTATCCTAAGGGGCGAAAGAAATCAATGAGAAATACGCCAATCGCTCGACGTTTAACGCATCGGTCGTTCTATCTCCTCATTTCTCCTCGTTATAACTTATTCGCTCTTTTTATCGCGCGAATGATTAATACGCATAACCGTTTCCGCCAATAACAGGTCAAGCCGAAAATACGCGCAAAAAGGATTGACCAATGAGCACTCGCGTTGCTTCCACGCGCCTTCTTTCCAGCTCTGCACAGTAGACAAGATCGACGCCGGTCCCGCCGGTTTTTATCCTAAATCAGTGATCTTCAACCGCTGGTCCGCGCACCGGTGTCGGTCTGCAGAAATTTTCTGCCGATCCGGGAGAAAGTTTTCGATGCACAGTGTTTTCCGATGACAGGGTTTGACGCAAGTTCGTGTAGTGGAGACGACGAGCAAAGGCGGCGGTGCGTATACGTACAGTGGCCCGAATTAATATTCGGACACCATGGTGTTTGAGAAGTTATTGCTTTTTCCTGATATTTTTGTCATTTAACGTTTGATTATCGTTATCCCTGCTCTTTAGGTGGTTGGTAAGTTTGTTGTTTTTTTAATCTATTCAAATACCTATTATAGGGAGCATGATATTTTTTAGTGTTATGGACGACAACCGATTGGATCAAAAGGTAATATATAATTTTATATTAAAAATCATGGAACAATTATATACACGATGGATTAAGTATAACATAACAGTTTGGATATTTATTTGAGCCGCTAGAAAGTACGAATCAATTTCCATTAAAAGGATCGTCGAATAAAATCAATTTTAATGCTGTAAAATCAATATAACGAGATATAATAAAAATCGTTATCAACACGGACGGTCGTAATGGTCGTAAATTTTATCGAGATAATGGTTCAGAACATAAATCATCCGTAGTTCGAAAACATTTATCGTACATCTGTCCAAAACTCTTACATTTATCACTCCAATCATTTAAATCTGACCGAAAATATATGGAATTAATTATATCGTTCAAGCAGAATATCGCGCGAGGAAAGAATCGACGTATTTTACGTAAAAGCATTACACGCGATACCTTGTTAAAATATTTTAACGGCGTGAAAATGAGATCTTGCTTGGTTCAGCATCGACGGACAAGGAAAGTAGTGGATTTAAATATATATACGTCAGTTTCCTGCGCCATTATAATAAGCGCTTTATCCGATGAAAGGATAAATTTATTTACCACGCTAACATCATTAATAGCAATAATGTCTCGAGTACCATGGCGTCCGAATATTAATGCGGACCACTGCGCGTACAGTACGGATGCACTAAATTTCCTTTAATCAAATATTGCTTTCTCAAAAGTTCAGGACGCTCTATTATCAACATTTTTGCTCACTGCTCGGTTTCCGCTTGCTGGAAACAACTATATAGAATCTTCATTTCATAATAGTAGATTTAAAACTAACGCACAAAATACTATATAAACGATGGCTTTTATTCCTTCTCCGGCGGTCCGCGAAATGCTTCCACCATCCTCACCGGTCCGCAGGTGTGGAAGGGTTGAAAACCACTGGCCGACGAACGATCATCCGCGATCGCGGCGCTGCGATTCGCCACTTTTGTTCGCCTTCGTCCTTGCCCGAGTATATACTTGTATATTTTGCTCCCATGCGGTGCCCCTCAGCCCCTCCTCGTGCCAAGCCACGGACGCGGCACCCTGCGCGGGTTGATCCGCTTCAGCCCTCCAAGTCCGAGTTTGTCTGAAATTTCCAGCGATCGGCGTGCATTCCCTGGAACACTTTAACGCTTTCATTTGGACAAATGAAGTCGTGGTCTTGACGAGGCACGTAGACCAGCAATGTTTACCCTGCTCGTCAAGACCATGACTTCGTTTGTCGTAATTCACTGGAGCAAGAAGAATAGAAGTACTATGTCAATTTTATTTGGAACAAGATATACGCGTATTGCATGGCAGTTTTATGCATAAATGCATATCTTATACGTCTTATACGCGCGTGTATATGCATGTATTTTACATGTATATCTGCATGTTCGTTTATACGTTTTGTATGTATATTTTAGGATCGGTGTACGATTGAGAAATATAATACTTGTATCGCATATGTTTTATATGCGTATTTTGAGATTGGGATATTACTAGGAAGGAAGGGATATTGCTCGTTGAATAACTGGAGTGGGACTCGAAGCAGGAATTGTTTTGTGTGTCGATAGGGATTTGGATTCCGCGTAAAAGAACTCGAGACTCAAAATCCTCTACTCGTTAAGTTTCCTAAACAGTAACCCCGACCAACCATTTTGACCGGTTTCGTAGTTCTGAAGTCGAACCTAAATTTCGAAATATTTCGTCGAAAGTCCCTTATTGGTTGACGCAATAGGAATGGGCTTTACGGCTGCGGCGAACTTTAAGTTATCGGTACGTTGCATCGGTCTTTCAAGATTTTATCGCATCGCGGTGATTAAACTTGCACGCCTATCCTATCGGGTTTCTCCGCTCTGCCCGTAAGAGTATATGGACCGTTCGAAATGTAATGTAGATAAAGGGTAAACCCAATTGAACGCGAACCGGTAACGCGCGTTACGCCCCGAAATTTCGTTATGCGCCCGGTCGTCGGAAAAAACACCCCTTTCGTTATTTTCCGGCGCTTTGTAACGGGGAATTTTTAAACCGCCTGAAGTTTTAACGACGTACGCGCGCCTTTATACGCCGGGGGAAAGTTTAGTGGGATTTTATGCCCTTTCAAGTCCCTTTTTTACTCCATAAAACCCCGCAAATACGACCAACGCTCCATCGCGATGGGACCTTTGCGTCGTGAAAAATTCTTTGATTCTCCCGCGCTTCTACCTCCCGACTGCGGTAATCAAATTTGTATAATACTCGTTCCATTCAAATTCTCTTTGTCGGGCATTATCGAATATCCATTATTGCAAACATAAAACGGTCGGAGATAGAGGCAAATAGGGCGAGGATTACAGCGTTGGTCGTGGCTTAAAATCCGTTGCGCTCTTTGCCGTCCAAAAATAACGCCCCCAACCTCCCCGTACCTTACGATTGCATAATCATTGTAGCGCGCCACTCTCGAAATTCCAATCGTACCTAATGGTAATATCGATAAATACCGTAAAGACAATATCCAGGATCGCTCGTTTACGCAATAATCGTTTCCACCGGGCAGACAGCGGTAATGCTTTATTACGAAGGATTTCGAGCGATTAAAAATCCTACGTCCTTCCCCTTCCCCCTCCCTGGCCGACGCGATCGCATCGTGGTAATTAAATTTAAACGCGTATCCGATTGAAATGTCCCATTCGGCGCAATAACGAACGCCGAGGGAGGGGCGGGGGGGGGGGTTGTGAAAAAGCGCGGCTTATAACGCGGACGAAGACCAAGAGATACGATCGCACGCGTATTACCGGCTCCGATGTACTGTCAGGTACGAATCGTGCCTCCGAAAAAATTGGCCGTTCGAGCGGCCGAATTTAATTCGATTACCGGTACTCCTGCGGGACAGAATAAACGCGGTTGACGCTGGAGCTATGAAAGCATTCAACGAAAACGGCCCAGGTGTTTCTCGCAAAAATTTCACGAATTTATGGTGACGCACTTTTTTCTAGATATTTTAGCATTTTTTCTCAATGACTCGGACGTTGCTTGTTCTCGTGGCAACTATTTGGCACGACTGTTGCTCGATAGCCGTCCACTATGAAGAAAGAATTAGCGATTCGAACGGAGAGAATTCTTGGTTCGATAACGGAATACTTCTAGGGGAGAGAGTGAATGCGGTTGACGCCGGAACTGCGAGGGATTCGACAAAAACCGTCGATTATTTCTTACAAAAATTCCTCGAATTCGCGACGCTGGAGTTTTTCAGATCTTTTTTTGCATTCTCTCAATGTGGCGTGTGGATAACGAATTCTTTTCGCAATTGCTCAACAGGAGTGTCGACGGGCAACTCTGAACTTTCGCGAACAACCTGGCCGTTCGTGCAGCGAGTGTTTTTAATTTGATTACCGGCACTCCTAGGGGACAGAATAAACGCGGTTAAACACTGGAACTACGAAAGCAGTCTAGAAAAACGACCGGTTATCTCTTACGAAAATTCCTCGATTTTATGACGCCGTGGTTTTTGATATTTTCCAGCATTTTTTTTGCGCCACGTAAGTAATTAATCCTCATCGCCCCGACTGTTTAGCACGAGCAACTTCCAAGTGTAATTTCCATGTTCGGAAAAAAAAGGCTGGATATTCGTGTAGGAAGGGTAAAGCGTATGAAATTGTCGCGACTCACGAAAAACGCAGGGGAGCAAGTTAAAACGGAATTTTCCATTACCCGCAAATAAGCTTCGTAATGGCAAACACGGAAGGTTTGGGTGGTTTCATACGTTGGACCTGTTTCAGGAGTGAAAAAGTTCTTATAAACACGCGTCCTATTAGATCTTGTTTCAAAACGACGGTCACTCCTGTGTTGTAATAATAAACGTATACCGCGATATATACAAACTCAAGAAAAAGGAGCAAGCATATACGGTCAAAGGGTAACCGTAACTTCGTACAAACCCCTAAACGATCAGTGGTACGATCATCATCATGGCTACTAAATACTCAAGTCTGATTTTCATTACGGTAAAAAGAATCGTCGGACAAAGTTAATAAGCGACCTCAAAGTTGCATCAACCTATACAGAATTAACACGTTATCCGCCACATTGCTTCGACGATATCGAGCGCTGAGAGCGCTGCGTGTCGTGGATCACCGCTTACAACCGTAAATATTATTTCCTCTGCTCGTCGTGGGTTTATGGAAAAAGAAAAACAGGAAAAGAAAAAGAAGAAACAAACTCCAGCCACGACCGCGACGACCAACGTGGCAGTCAACGCGTCGAGGGCTCTCGTGTTTTTCTCTCCCAGCCTCGATACTTGGGCGAAATTACCGTGGCCTCACGTCTCCGGATGCTCCGCCTCGTCGTTCAGTAACGATGATTCAGAAAAGCCAGGAGCGTCGTCGAGATCATCACGAAGGGTAGATTCGCCAGCCTCAGCTGGCCGCCGTGTTGCATAGCAGCCGGATGTTCCCCTATAAACCGATCGGTATTTCACATTTTATTTCAACGATATCCACCGCCCAGGGCCCATTTCTCCTCCCGTATTTCGCCGGATTTACTTTGAGTTCGCCATAACTTTCCGGCCGGTGGACGTGGAATAAGCGCGTATATTTCTCTGTCGGACGAGCGTATCATCCTCCCTCCCTCCCGCCTCCCTCGCTACCCTCCTTCTCCTCCTCCTCCTCCTCTTACTCCTGCCTCCCAACCCACTTTCCACCACTTCAGAGTCCCTCTTCTAATACCGTATTCCACTTTCTGAAACTATCTCACGACGGTTTTGCCGCCGGCACGATAATGGCTGAGCTTGGCATTGCGCTCTGATAGATCTTCCTAATTACTCCGCACCCGCTCTCCTTTTTTTTCCTCCCTCTCGCCCGATTATCTCTCCCCGAGAGCGATCGGATAAATTTATCCCTTTGACGTTCGCTGCCAGATTCGATCGTGGCTTTGCCCCTTCACCAACCCTCCCCACTTCCTCCCTCCCTTTTCTCACACTCCGCTCGCGGCCTTACAATGCCCCACGAGCCGCCACGGCTTTTAGCCCTTCCAGGAGGATGAATCTCTCTCGGTGGCTTCAGCGAGACCTATTGGACCAAGCCTATGAGCCACTCGTATGGCAAACTGTATCGGGGAGTGGAATCGAGGTGCTCGAAGATCGTGTTTCTTTTCCGACGCTTTCGATGGAACTATGACTTTGGCCAGCATCGTTCCCTTATACGGCAATGTATTGTGTCTATAGGGTAGCGTGTGTGTGGTATGTGCGTACAGTAGTATGGGGTTCGATGAAGCGGTCGTAAGGGAAAGAGAAAGGATCGGTGGCGATGAAGCTAGAAATGCTATAGTCAGCTAAGGTGTAATTCATTGAAAGAAGAAACCAGTGAGTATAGCCACTGCTGGTGTCGGAGAGTAGGTATGTCAATGATACTTGCCTAATTCCCGCTGATATGTTCGCCTAATTCTTTTTTTGTATACAATATTGAGGTGACGCGTTCGAGTAAAAGGACCGCCTCTCTTTTTTTCGCCGCTGCGTGAAATAAACCCTACAAAGAAAGCGGGGCGGTTTTTATCGTCGATTGTGTGGCCTTAAAATCGCGTAAAAAAAGAGTTACGCGCCCTAAATTGTAGATAACGAGAAGTAAGAGAGTTTTCCGATTCTACTTTAAGTTCGTCGTTAACACTAGTACTACGCGTGACTCTCCGGACGTATATAGCTCGTGACGTAAATATTTAAAGGAAGAAAAAGAAAACAGGATGAACCGAAAATATCAAACGATATACATACCGCGATAATCTCATAACAAATTGCAAAAAATTCAGCATCGTAAAGCTGTGCGATTTTTCTACGAGACACATGAATTCTGATTTTAACGGAATTCGGTAGATTTAATATTAATCTATTTTTAATGTGAATTAGGAAAATTCCACGGAGTCACAGGTTTGAGTACTATTAAAAAAAGTAGGACGTGTGCAGGGGTCGAAAGCGTGGTAAAAATTATATCTATGTATAGTAAGACACCGATACTAGCTTCTTCTTTTTAATAATACCGGGATAAGAATTCTGGAATAACGTGCATTATCGATATACGAGATAAAGATATTCTCCAATCGTGCTTCAAGTTTGTCATTAACCCATTTCCTTTCAATGTAAATTGGAAAAATCTCACGGAATCGTTGATTCGAGTAATATTAAAAAAAAAAAAATAGGGCAAAGGGCAAGAACAGAAGTACGGTAAAAAACATATTGATGTATCGTCCGATACACTCGCCCTGGCCTCCTCTCTATCACGTCTTTCTCACCCTCCTCGCGATGTTACAATGCTCTTCAAGCGGCCACGGCTTTTAGCCCTTCCGGTACGATGAATCTTTACGTGCATCCGGTGATAGATACCTATTGGAGTGGCCGGTGGTCTTGCCCATGACTCACTTCTATGATAAACTACAATGGGGAATGAAATCGTGGTTTTTGAAAATCCTGTGCTTTCCTCTTTTTTTTTAAGTAACGCTGGATCGCGCAAAAATTGTTAAATATGGTGAATTCTGGATAACGCGAGATAAAGATGCCCTCTAACTGTGCACGGAGTTGGTACTCCAGAAATCCGCTGCATTAACCCATTTCTTCGCAATGTAAATCAGGAAAATCCCGCAGAACCGGAAGTCTGAGTAATATTCAGAAAATGGTAAAACGAATAGCAAGAATAGAAATACAGGGGAATGTATATTTATGCACAATATGACACATTATTTCATAAAGCGGTAAGAATACATTCTATGGATAAAAAAAAGCGTGACGGAAAAAAAATATTTTCGTGAATGTTATACGAACGTAATGTTGAAAGAAATTTATTGTGCTTACGTTCCATTGCTGTTTCACGATTTTTTAAACATCTTTTATATTAATTAGCTTCGAAACATGGTCGGAAATGGGTTTAAAGTAAGAAATATTATCGAGCAGTGCGAGAATTTTTGTATCGAAGATGTTATTATTTTTAAATTATGTTGGCAAAAGCATTGCAAAAAAACTTCCCAACCATCTAGTGGCTGGACCAAGAACACTTCTTTACTGGGCTAAAGATATATTCGGATACTGGTAGAATGTATTCTGCCTAACTGGATGAAAGTAAGCTATACAATAAAATTATAAAGTTTGAGTTAGTTATCTCTTGTAAGCTATTAACTAGTTCTACATAATGTGCCCTCGGGTAACATTTTAATTATCCGCTCTCTTGTAACGCGTATCCAAGCCATCCCTAATTATTTATTTTACACATTACTCTCAAAAAATCGCGTTACTAGGGAAAAAATAGGAAAACAATAGGAACTGTACAACAATGTCAAAATATAATAGCACGTAGGATATACGTAAATCGTATATCAAACAACAAATTAATCGTTTTGGCACCTAAGACAATCTTGTACTTGGATTACGATTTGGACACGAGAAGAAATGACCAGTTTTTGCGCCGGATTTATGTACGCGTGTTCAAGGAGCCAGTTAAACAGCCGTGAAAAATTGGATTTCATTAGTCTCGACAAACACATCTCGATTACACGGAACGTTATTTCCTTCGTTCTGCCGGTAATCGCAGGGCCAATTCTTTTCCTTTACCCTCGGTCAATTCGTTCCCTTTACTTGCTTAAAAAGTAATCGGCGGGCGGCGGTCCCAGAATTTGCGCTTGCGAGGCACAATTCAGCCAGTCAAGTTACCGCCTTCGTGGCACTCAAAAGATTAAGACCATGATTATTAACGGCTCTCCCTTTCATTTCTTTTCTCATGCCTGGCTAACGAGATTAACTTCGAATTTATTTTCAAACCTTTATTCAACCCATTTTCCACAAATAGATATTTGAGAATACGTAGCGGACAAAAAAAATTGAATCCTATCATGTTTTACGTAATTTTACGCGCCGGAGATCTATTATTAGGCTTCTTAATTTTGCGGCATAAACAACGGCTTGGAGAATATTCGGTGTTATAGATTTTCGGGTCTTTCGATAAATCATGAAATTAATTAAAAGATCGAGAACTGACAATTCGTTTGAAATCATTACAAAAACTATTATCTGACAATTGGTATTGGTTAATGAGTAGTGCTCGTTTCAGGGAATCGCATAATAGCGTGACATTGACGATATATTTACCGCAAAGCTATGAATAAAACTTTGATGTACGAGTTTACGCAACGTTTTGCGAATAAAGTGATAAAATTTTAAATGAGCTTCGTCGAGATACTATATTTAACTGTACGTATTAATGTAATTGGCCATGTATACCACTGACAACAAAGTATACGAGTATTGTTTTATGAGACTACAATAAAACGTTGATATTCGATGATAATTCCAAAATGTGCTTTGTTTACATCGGTCGAAGCTGCTCGATATGCGAAATACAGAGTGGCCAAAAAAGGTACTCGTTCTTTATTCGATGTGCAAAAAATGCTCCCATATAAATTAAACAAATGGTCCTTGCGAGTAGTTGTAAAATTCTATTTTAACTATTTTCATTTTGATCAATTTTTTTTATTAATCTAATCAAAGTTGCATCTGTATCGATAAACATTTAAATGAAAACCAAATGTGCGAGTAATGCCCGATAAAAAAGTGAGTACACTTTTTGGAACACCGTAGACGCGTGTGAGTAATGTCGTTAGGTAAAGCGTTGACTAGAGAATTAAAGTACCGATTTAGCAGCCCGTTACGATGCAGTCGATCTGTATCTCAATGTGATGCATGATGCTGCGTCAGCGGTTGCTACCGCCTCCTGAGATTCAAACTGCTTTGTTCGCAAAGCATTAACGATACGTTCGTCGAAACTAACCTCTAAGAGTGTGCAACAAACGCAGCTAATTTGCGTCAACGACGCGAACGAGAGGTTAGCATGAAAATAATTACATTACGATGGTCTTCGCAGAGAGTGTCGGAGTTAGTTCATAATTTCCTTGAAATACTCGCTTTCGACGGAAAACACTTTATCTCCTAGAAAAAATCCGCGGCAATCCGAAAAGTAATTAAAAATCTACTCTCAAAGGTTTCTTGGTAATCCATCTGATATATTTTAAGTATTTCTCTGCTTTGAAAAGTTTTATAATTAAGCACACCGGTCTTTTATTGGTTCAAAAAAAATCAATTACTCGTACAAAAATCCATAGTCGGGTCATCCGTTTTTTTAATGATTTCGTTATCCTCTCAAAGTCACGAAAATATCGAGTTCTGAATTTCTTTAAAGCGGGCGTATTGAAATTTATATCGCGGTTTATTTCATTTTGCAATTCTAACGGTTAAAAAATAATTTTCTCGTTACGCAGAGAGCTCGGGCCAGAGTCGCGTCTCATGCACCAAGAATTATAGTAAGAAGCTTTGCTTCATAACCAAAACGTATTATCAGGCGCGGTCGCGCATCGTCCGCTTCTTTGGTGCGTCATTTTTTAAAAGATTCTCGGATTTTACGGTGAACGCGTCGCGTGAATTTCCACAACGTCTCGTTATCTCTCTCACTTTATCGCCGCCCACTGCACGGTCCATTGTTCCAAAGGAACCGGTGCAGCTTTGGTCTTCGATATTTCGACCGTCATGCGTCACTATTAATAGGCAAACTTTACTAACTACCGTATGCGGTTTCTATGGCAACGTTATAACAACGCATTTATACATGGGTAAACTGCGAGCCGTTACAGGCGGAAGGTAAACACGAATACACGAAAACTCTACGCGTTGGCCATTTAGAACATGGAATAAAGTGAAATAAATCAAAAGCTTAAGAGTAGGAAAGATATTGAATCCTTTATAAGATTTCGACCATGTTGATAATACTTTAACTCTCGAAGGCCGACATCTCTCTTGAATTTCCGCATTCCGATCGTCATTTTAATCTCCCCTTCTGTGTAATCTCACGCCTTTAATTCTGAACGGGATGAAAATTTGCAGAATAAATACACTCACCCTGCGTCATAGAAATCATCCCTTCAATTTTTTCTAAAAAGTAACTCGCGATTTGGGAATAAGATCCTAAATATGCTATAAATATCGATTGGAAAAGCTGCACGTTTCTAGAGCCACGCTTAGGTACGATAGTTGCTGGTACGTTTTGATGATCGTCGTATCGGTAAAAATCAAAAGGAAAGAAATGTTCCGTACACGTAATGGATCAGTTGACATCCAACCAGTAATCGTTTCACTCCTAATACTCCATGAAACCGGGGAAAAAATCGGTAACTGACTTTATACAAATCGCATAACCGAAACATCACTTTAACAGTGCGCTGTAAATCATCAATTTCACTTTCTAAGTACTCTAATCCGGTTCAAGGCACGGAAGAAGATCACGTAAACGCAATGAATAGCACGATGGCCGAAAAATCACCTTTCGATGGAGGATAATCTAGAAAGTTAAAAAAAACAGTAGCTTATTCGGGACAAAGCGCGTAAACGAAAGGTTGCCTTAAAGTGGGTGTACGTTTCAGGGGGCCAAGATAAGGATGGCTTAAAGCCCGGAAAGATGGATGAAAATAAGTGACTCGGCCGTTGGTCGGAGACGGCGAGCCGAGCGTAAAGTTTGACATTTCTGTATTTCTCGGTTCCCGGAGTTGTAGTAAACGAAGGGGAACGCGAGCAAAGAAACACGGACAAAGGGTATATTCGCAATTTAGCCTGCGCCTCTCTCGGTTATGCGACGTCCAGGGTTGGCTGGCTGGCGGGGGTGGGCGTACTTTGAAGAAGGATTACGGGGTAAATAAAGGACGCGGAAAACTTGGCCCATCCGTCGGTGGTTCGCCGCGATCGTCGATTATTTTACGCCACGAGCGTCGACGCGACTTTCGCATCTACATCCTAACTTCGTAGACTTCTTTATCTTGGTGACGCGCGTTGATCGGGTCGGTAACCTTTTAATTAGGGATAACGAGTTAACGCGTCAAGGAATTTCGTTGACGACGTATGTAAACTGGAATTTGATACGCCACTCTTTTCTGTACTGCTGCCAAGGCGAGTTTCGGTATTTTTTGAAATTACATTTTGTGTCGTATGCGAAGAACGTAAAAAAGTAAATGCTCCGATAATCAGATTATTTGTCACATACTCGGACAATGTCATTAATATCTTGAAAGACAAAAGTTTTGAATTTTTTCCCGATAATACCTCCCGATCGCCCGCAATTTAGACTTATTTTTTTCTCACCCTCTTTCCTTCCTCCGTCCTTTTTTCATTTTTCCCAATGCATACGGCGCTGAACCCATGTCTCTTTTTCGACGGCCGAATAACACGTATCGTAATACGCGTAAAATCGTCCGATAAATGTCCAACGGGACCTCAGCCCACTCCCTTGTCGGGAAACTTCGAATATCGTACATGCTAACCGAGGCTGGCATCGATATTCATTTATTCCCTTACACGCATGGCCGGATTTTTCATTCCACGATAAACCTAGGCTCCCAACCTCCCCTCACCGGGCGTTAACCCATTAACGTTTGGTGCTTCGTATATTTTATACTTATTTATTTATTACTGCATTTTTCGCGATCCTTTTTTTTTCAACGCACGTCACATCAATTTACACCGTTTTTACGAATAAGAATGACAAGAATTTTCCCACGTAAAAGGTCATATCCTAGCTATATACATAAAGATATATACTATAAGATTATAGATATTGGTATTTCGCATGCAGAAATGTAAAAAAAAAATGTTCTTCTCGTATAAAGGGTCGAGTAAAGTATATATCCCACATGTGGATACCAGTGTACATACGTACCATTGAGTACGTGAACTAAGACAGTCTTCGTATTGGCATTGCTCGGGTGGCAGGTATACTGGCCGCTATCCGCAGCCTGGGCCCGCTGAACCAGGAGATAGGATGTTGTAACTTCTCCCTTTTCCGTGATCACCGATACGCCGCCTCTTGGGCTGTCGTAATTGATCACCTGTTAAAAGTCGAAACGCAATGCGATATTATGTTAACGGTTTGCGTTGGACATTTCTTTAAGGCGCTTTAATACTCTGGCCGTATTTTGCTTAGGAAATACACGCGCGTATACCCGTCGTAGTTGAATGCTCGTTAACGCATGGATTTAACGCGATGTTACGTTGGCCACCTGTAAACGAAATTGCTTTTTGCCATTTCAATTTTCTGGCTGTAATTTACTGAGAAAATAGAGGCTCGTACGCGTGCTGTGATTGATTACTTATTAAAACGGAGTCGTGATGCAATATCGAATTGATTAGCTTCCATCGCAATTTCTTTGTGATTTTTAATATGACTGTACTTTGCGTGTACTTCGTTTGCCGATGAGTTGCTCGTACTATTCGTAGGATGTCATTGTTCTTTAATTTAGCACGCGATTCTTTGACCGACGAATGGATGCTCGAATCCGGAAGAGTTTAGAAACTTTGGAATAGAGTGTTTGTATACAACGACCGATAAGTGGTAATGAACCCTCGTGAGAGAGGAAATGTATAGTCGTAGTGGGAGTAGTGAAGTACCAAAGGCCTCGTTGGAAAGGTCAAGATCGTGAGGACGGTAAGATCTGGTAAACGACAGTGAACAGTCGAAAATAGAAAGCGAAAGGGTTTTATAATGGGAAGCGAAGGAGAAAGTTTAATAAGAAAGTGAGAGTAGAAGGGTTGAGGGTAGGGAACACACAGGAGCGCGAATGCGAAATAGACTAGGATTACTTTGTATTTAATATATTAAATACTGCCTTGAAAGAAAAGAAGGCGTGAAGGCAATTTCAAAATACATCCACGCTTTCTCTCTTCCCGACGCCTACCATCCACGCTTCCCCTTTGCAAATATTTTGTCGCGATCAAGATAAATACGTATGACTGGAGAAAAATTGCGAGAAGTGAGATTATTAAGTAGTATTTACTTAAAATTATCGCTTGGATAATATTTCACGTCCGCTTTCTAGAAATGACTTTCCTCTCGTTTAATGAGGAGCACACTTTTTGCGCCCTTATTGGAAAAAACCGTGACGCGGATGTGAAAAATATGCAAATTCTTCATTACGAGGTAGAGGAGATATTTTTCGGAAAAGTGCATAAAATAGTTCGGTGGAATAATTTTAAACGAACGTGGGATAATAATTATAATCTCATCGCCCGTTTATGACTGCACATAGATACTAACCAATAAATATCTAAAATACACGAAGGCAGGGAACATATATTCGTATTTTTCCCACCAAGGTCTCGGGTTTCTTTCTCATTAAATAAGTATGGAAATTTATTGACCTACATAGTGGCACGTGCAGCGATGGAGCGTCGATCGACTCGGAGACAAATTTCCATATAACGACTCTTCTGTCGAAGATCCGGAAGTACCGCAGCTTTTTATTATCGAACGTTATTACGATAAATGGAGATATAATTCCTTTTATCCCATTTTTCGCGATAAAGATCGACGCAGAAAGTAAGGATATTCCTCGATTCGCCCAATATTTGTTCATCGCTCTGCGTAGGTACATCGATCGAGCTTAGATCGATGCGAAGAACGAGCAATTTTTACGTAGCGATCGATACTTCGATTCCATTTCCATTTCGGTCTTTTCATCGACGAACTTCGTTGCTATAAACGAAAATAATAAACTCTCGGTAATAAAGTTCGATGCGAAAAGTGGAAATATTCGTTGGTCCGCTTAATATTTGTTTATCGTGCTCACAGCTGCGCGATTTAATTCGACAGTGGTGTATAAAATTAATACACAAGTTTATTGGATTCTCGACGGGAAATGTTCAACCAACGCATATCAGCATTTTAGCGGCTTCACTCCCGTTTCACGATGTTCGAAGGACCTAATCATGCGTCTCTGTTTTGCATTTGCGCAACGTTCGTGCGATGCGATATAGATTATGAAAATCCTCGCGTTTCCGGGAGCGGGCATATCGAAATATTCGCGATTACACGTTTCCAACCTATTTTACGACAGCGCCTAGTGTACATAGAAATTGGGATGGAAATAAAATGCATAAATTAGGGCGATCAGCGTCAAATTGCCTATATCGCTCGCTCCGTCGGATGTATTTTCTCTCGAATATCTCCGATATTCAGATCCGCCATAGTTGTTTTCCGACTGAAAGAACCATCGGCATATATCGTTACGTGAACATTTTTAGCGCTGATGAATTTTTACGAATTTTTATTCATGGAAGCGAGTTGATATTGGAGTGGAGAGCGACGTACGTACGTACGTAAGTCAACCTCGGGAAAGGAAAGTAGGAAGCAAATGAGAATCGGTGGTCTTATGTAAAAGCCAACTGTTGACACGAGTAATTATTCATAGAAATTCAGATAAGTCACGAGTCATATTTGCGCGTTCATTTTTATCACGTTCACTGTTTACGAGTTATTCTACGGCCAAAGAGCATTTTTTTATAGTTTTCCTAAAACAGCATTCGATCGATATTTATTTCTCGTACATTCGAAAGAAAGTTCCTTAATAATTAAGCTTCGTACCACTGAAGGACTGGAAATATTTTTGGGCCAATGAGAATGTTTCTTTTCGTAAAACCGATCGATTTAACCACGTATGGTAAATAGTTACGACGATGCAATTAGCGTGTATATAAAAATGCGGGCTATTAATTTTTTTCATACATCGGTATGTAATAAACCATTGCTTTCGTCCATGTTTGCCATGCTAACTTCGGCAATTTCCACCACTTTCTGTTTTGTACAATCCACCCATTTGCCATATAGGCAATTATAGAACTAACGTACAACGCTTTTGCTTTTTATTAATATCAATATCAATATAAATTTAAAGCTTTTTATCGATATCAATATATTTCTGTACACATCGTCCAGCATAAAAATGCGATCGTAAGCGAATGTTACGTTTATACTGCGATCAGCTTCTTTCGTCCTCTTGCCTTCCTAGCAGACCATCGTGTAGGACAACAACCGACCGGCTATCGATTAACGAATTATGGGGAGCACGTATCGCAGTAAATAAGTAAGTTTATACAGTTCGGCGAGCGGTGCACGATTCTTGAGAACTCACCATCGATTTCCTGTACGGCACACGGAGAGCGGGCGCACCTTAGGAGTTTTGACAGGGAATTCCTCACGGTCAGCGGAAAGGAAACAAAATAGACGGAAGAAAAGTAAATAAAAGAATATATCTCGCGAGGTATAAGAACGATCGTACTCGCGATTCAACCTTAACCCTTTATAACCGGTGTTTCTTTTAGATTTCAAAACTCCGACCGAACGTTTATCTCCCTCTTTGGCCAATGCTATACGCTCTTAGAGGAATTAAGAAAAGCTGGATACCAAAAGTGAATCGATCGACGATCGATCGGTGACCTTTGATTCGAGATACTCTTCGAATTTGGAGAGAAACTTTTTTGGACATGGACATTTGGAACGCGATTCAAAACAAAGCGTGTAAAAGTAACTTTACTTCGAGCCAACTTTGTCTTATGGAAAATTAATTCGTATATATTCTACATTTGATCCACAAGCTAGATGAGTAATAATAAACAACTACGATAATGTGTCTCTTTTACAAATTGCAAGCATCGTTTCATGCAAGTGCGCAAGACTAACGACAAATGTGCTTCTTGAATATCAAGGGAAATCGAGATCGCGCAAATTTTGAGTTGACTTTGCTCTAACCGAACGTTAGTTTAAAGTCACCGTGCGTTCTGAAGAGTTAATTCGCATTCGTTTGTCCTAATTTACAATTCGAATATATCATTAAAAATAATGATAAAATTAATCGATAACGATAATTATGATAATTAAATAAATTAATAATAAAAACAATAATGAACGAATG
Organism: Ampulex compressa; assembly: GCA_038496175.1. Lineage (NCBI taxonomy): Eukaryota > Metazoa > Arthropoda > Insecta > Hymenoptera > Ampulicidae > Ampulex > Ampulex compressa. The sequence goes on along the minus strand of JBCFXI010000425.1, from coordinate 95,587 downwards.
GCCGAGATAATTGTTTCCTTTGCAGTTTCGAGGCATCGTTTGCCGCAATCGCGCAAAAGGAACGATACCTGAATTTTAGGAATATCAAAGCGAATTCCTCTCTCGCTTTCGGCATGAGAATATTTCTTTGGTAAAATGCCGCTGGAGGTAGGGGTATTATATGGAGGGTATTATAGAGAATTAACCTGTACAGGTATTCTCGTTCTAATGCGCGAGTCAACAAAATGATTATTAGCGAAAGGCTAAGGCAATTGCGCTCTCTATGCAGATTGCATGCATCGCTTACAACGAGTGCACAAAAAGCAACGATACGCGGGTTTTACGAATGCCAAAGCAAATGGCTCCTTCGTGTTCCACGGACATTCTGGGTAAAATGCTTGAGGTACGTGAATTTTATACACGATTTTACCAAATTAACTTATATATTTTCGACCTCGATTATAATTCAACCGAATAATCGATAATGAACGGTTAAGAGAAAATCGCGTCTTTGAAAATTGGAAATTGAAAATTGACAAGCTTTTGTCGTACGTTCGCAAAAATAACGATGCACGGCTTGCAGGAATATCATTTCTCGTTTTCGTCGCGAGAATATTTCCTCGGTAAGGTGCCGCTTGGGAAGCGTAAAATTTTATTTGGTTTCGGATAAAAGAAACGTTACTCTTCCGCCACTTTGTGTCGAATGAGAGAGTTAGGGGGCTACTTCGCGTATTCCTCGTCCTAATCTATGAGTCAACAAAACGGTTGATCCGAAATAACCGAGGAAACTCCTTCTAAAAGTTATTTTAAAAATTGACAAGCAATTTTTACCGCGCGCTTGGAAAAGTAACGGTACAACCATTTCAGGAATATCAAAGCGAAACGCTTTCTCGTTTTCGCCATGGGAATATTTCCGGAATAAAGTGCCATTGCGGTGAGCGAATTTTAGTTTCGTTTCCTACGAAGGAAAAGTCAGTCATAGAGGGTCAGAGAGTATTAATTCGTACACAGTCTTTATAATCCATGACTGGACCGAATGGTTAATGGTAAACGCATTAGAAAATAGTTTCTTCGAAAGTTTACGTACTACTTTTACCGCACGTTCGCGAACGTAACGATACGTGAATTTCAGGAATATCAAAGCGAATGCCTCTCTCGTTTTCGTCATGGGAATATTTCCCGGATAAAGTGCCGCCCGAGGTACGCCAATTTTTCTTCGGCTTCGCGGAGCTGGTCGGTCCCTCATTCGTGAGCGGCCCATACAGATGTTTAGGATTATCCCAAACCCGCTCCAACTTTCCGGCCGTGATACCAGGATAATCGAGAATACACCCTACATCCAGCTTTTTCTTTACACCGTCTTTCGTTACGCGTTTTTCAAGTAACACCGTCGATGAATAAATCGCTTTCTTCTTCTTTTGCACCGGTCACTTTACCTTGAGATAAAAGGCACTCGTTTCTTACACGGTCTTATGTTATAGGACTTTGAAGTAACCAGTTGAAGGAAAAAAACGTCGGCGCTTTTTTTTTATGCAATTTATTTCTTTTAACCGTAAAAAATTGAAGGTCGCCTTTTTTCTCGACGGTGTTATTCCAGAGGAGTGGAAAAAAGATCTTGTAGAAAAAGAGTTGGATGTACTTTCTATTTTCTCCGAGGAAAATAGGGGGCGAGTTGGGCAGCTTTTAGGGTTAATATCGTACCCTACATTATCGGCCTGTCGCGAGGGTTTAGGTCATATTGTTCGCGATTTTCAATTATACGCTCGAACCGTTTCAATGGCGTTGGGCGAAACTACCATGTGGCGAGTGCACGAAGAAAGAGGGTCTAACGGAGGAAATGTCGGGGCCAAAAATTGGGAGAATTATTTAAGCTAAAATACGGGGTGAATTCTCGGAATATTAATTTCTAATCGGAATAATTTCAAATTACTTTTTTGTCGCAAAGGAGGATGCGACATACAAAAATTCGGAATAAAAAATTGAAAAATTCATTTCAGTGGGAATAATTAAAAATTACTTTTTAATGCCAGCAAAGAATTTGGTACACATTTTCGAGTCAAACGTGTGAACATTAAACTTTAAATGAGAATAAAACGAAATTATTTGGTTATAACGGTAAAGAATGTCGCGAACAAAAATCCAGAGCGAAAAATTAGAAATTTTATTTGCGACGAAGATACCTTAAAATTACTCTTTTTCGCGAAAGACATATTTAACCAAACAATGCCAGAGTGGGAAACCAGGAAAGCGATGATCGAAATACCGAAACACGGGTAGGGATAAACCCAAGCTGAGAAATTTGAATAATAATTTCCGATGCGAATGGCCCGAAATTGTTTCCTTATTCAACGCTGATTATGATAAATGAAAATCCGGAGGGAAAAATTGATACGATTATTTCCAATGAGAATAACTCCAAATTATTTCCTTGTACCGACGAAAAATCTGATAATAGAAAATGTTGGCTGGAAATTCGTGATTTTTGCTTCCGACGAGAATCCCTCGAGGACATATTTTCATTTCCACGGAAAATGTAATAAACAAAAAACTAAGGCGAAAAAATATCAGGCTGACGATCTCCGATGAGAATAACCCAATGATTCTTTTACGCTAATGAAGAATGCAATAACGGAAAACTCGGATCAAAAAATCGGAATATTAATTTCCGATGTGAATCAGTTGGTATCATTACCTTATACCGGCAACAAATGCAATAAACGAGAATTCGAGATGAAACGGTAGATTCCAAATTTTCACCGAGAATAACTTGATATTCCCTGGCGGAAAATTGGAAAGCTGATATTCGACGATGGATCTAAAGATATCTGCGTTATATGGCATTTGCTATATAATATACGTTTGTATATATATAGAAATTTTTCGTTTGTATATATATATATAAATGTATATAAATAGATACATATATGAAAGATAAGTCTAAAATTTATAAAGCATTAGCAAGTAGACAAGCATATGTCTTCATATATATATACCTCCTTATGCATAGATATACGTTAAGTTCATCCGTCCTTAAATATTTATATCGGCTTAATCCACAGTCGGCTTTGCCTTCATCCCCATCCGAAGGGTAAAATCCACGAAGTCGGGGAAAGGCAGAGGCCAAAAAAAAGGTTCGCAATGAAAATTGAAACATTTAACAAAATCGCGCCGGAATTTCTGAATTTAAATCGGATTATTATCAGAATTCCGGTCGCGGCCATTTCCATAAACCCAGTAATTTTGTATGGAAATCGCATGTATTGGAAAACGTCCGAGTGTTTACCAAGCATGTACCCTAGCGTCATTTTATCCTCATCGTACCGATTATCCGGCATTTGCCACGTCTATATATATACCTGCTATATATACCTATGTATAGATATATACGTACATATATACAGGCTGAGTCAACAAGAACTACGATCTCAATCGACACAGCTATTGGTTGTGTTCGAAAAGTTTAAACGAATTATGCGTTCTTTTATATCATCCTTGTTTTCGAGACATCAAGGTGAGCTTTGTCGCTCCACTTTTTTGTCATTCATGCTCGAATCCGTTATTCGGTCGGCAGTAACGCGACACAGAATGAGATGCAATGAGATCGAGTCGTATTTATTCGATGTATTCCTTAATCGCCACGTAATTCGTCGAAAGCTTTTTTCCATACAGCCAATGTGGCAACGAGTGTCTTTAGACAGTATATCCACGTTTTAAACAAATTATGTTTCAGCAAACCGGCCCATTTCCCCCTTCCAAAGCGATAAACACGCTCCGTTATTCCCAATATGAAAACAAAACATCCACGTCCAACTAAAACCAGCATCCACTCATTTATTTTTCAACATTGCATTCGTAGCGCACTAAAGAATAAACCAGCTCAAACAACTGAGCGCGAAATTTCTCGTGGAACACCCCGTGTATACACCCTACACGTATACGCAGTATAAACATATGCGCGAAACGTAGGTGGGTTTACCCGATGGAGAATTAAGGGGGATTTTTCGTGGCACGATCGCCAGTTTTGCGACCCCCCCTCCTTAACAGCCGTGGTAATAAACTTGCCAGCGGCGGTTAATGGCAAAAACTTGTAAACCGAACGAGGGGATCTCGTCAAAATTAATTTCCTCGTTCGTTGATTAACCCGAGATAGTCGTAGAAAGGAGGAAAAAAATGCTCGGATCGAGGAAGCCGCAGGGAGAGGATGAAAGTGGGGAAAAGGGAGCAAGAGAATACTCCATTAGACCGAGGACACGTCAGGTTGTATAAAGCACGCAACGAGGATTGCCATCAACACCGAGGGCTGTTAGTAAATTAATGCCGCACTTTTATCGCGTCATTATGCCATAGTCGAGCTCATAATCCTCTGCCGGACAATAATGCGATAATGCGGCAATTTATGTAATTCGAAAACGCTGATGCCTTCGGTTTTGGATAACCTATGTAGAATCGAGGCTTTAATGGCCGGCCACGAAGGCCCGGAATCGTAATGTACGACCTCTCTCGCTGATAAATCCCACCTAACCCGACGTAATACACCGCAAATTGACGTAACGCAATCAGACGCGGTGCTCCGGGTGCCGCTGTTTCTTCAAAAGCAGGGAGAGGAGAGGATAATAGTTTGTTCTTTGGAACGAGAGCAATCACGTTCGTACGAATGTAACGTTTGGAGCGCTAAGGGACCGAGGAACTTTATCCCGAAGGTTTTATGGAGGGCTAAGGTGCTGTGAAATTACGAAGTTTTGGTCCTCTCTTTATAGTCTGCGAAAGTGCGACACAGTCATCTTCGGTTTATACTTTATACGGTGGCAGGAAAGGGGAAAGCCATCTCGGTCTCGATTGAATTTAAAACTACGCCCAAGTCCGGTAGCAATATTTTACGAGAGTTTTTAGTCGCTTGCTTCCTACATCAATCTTTTATTCGGGAAAGTACATTCCTCCGTAGGATACTTGGTAAATAATTCGATTAAGGGGTATACATTTTTAATTGTACTACCATAGTCGAAACTTTTACGTTATAGACAAAATTGTCCACGAATTAGTTCTCCCAGTCTTTCGACGTACGCAATTCTCCTTGCTTCCTTAAAATAAATAAAGAATTTTAATTGAGTATGACTACCTTCGTAGGTCCGCCACGATAACGCAACGAGAAAAAAATCGATCGACTTCTCATTTCTGCCCAATTTTGGTACGATGACGATCGCACATTGGTGATTGAAACGTTATATTCGTACAAATTTGACCGCATTCGACTTTCCACTGGACATTTTTTTTTTTTTAAAATACCATGTGACTAAATAACCTATCGTATTCATTAGTCTAATTTCAATCGACGGCGAAATTTTCTCGCAAGTATTTCTATGTCGAGCGTGACTCGACGTACGAGTGCAGAGGGATAAAAGAAGAAACCGTTTGGGCGGGCCCGTTAAACAAAGACGGAAAGGGAGGATTGGATATAAGTCTTTCTCCGTTATTTTGTTACGGCTCGCAATCGACGAGTGGCGAGAGTCGTTATTGGCGTTAAGTGCTATCAACAAATTGCCCTCGTATTTTTATCGATTAGATGCTAAAGAGGAAGGCACGAGTGGCCCGTCAAGTGTCTAAAGTACTATTTCAAATTCAGCGCTTCGTGAAACTGCTCAAAACCGCGTGTACCCGGTCACTGCAATTTTCAGCTTGATCCGGAATTCCCGATTTTTTTTTCGCTCACGCTGGTTATCGGAAATTCCTCATGCTCGCTGATGGATTAAGCAATAAGCGTAAGGCATTGCATCACTGATTTTGGCCGTTAAAACGACAAATCGCATCACCGATTTAGACTAATAAAATAAAACCGCATTATTTGTGGGGTTGGAACAGAATCTACTACGAGGATAACGCTATATCAAACTTTCTTTGGTATCCTTTTTGTACGAAAAATTTGTATACGCATCGGTGCTCGTATAATCGAAATAAGTACAGATTCTCGATTCGTAATTAAGATTTTTTAGAATTACATAAATATTCCGATAAAATTTTTGAACAAAAATTTAATAACATAATTTCATACTTCAACGGTTCATTTTAAAGAATTAAATATCTAGTATTTATATCGTGTACTGTTGAGCAATATGAAACATAATCGGATGCTGGTGGTATTTTAACGCGGCACGTTTATTTAAACCTTGTCCAGCTTATCGTACGGAATCGGTCTTGCACCGGATAATTCATTACATCCTGTCAGTGTATTTAGAGACGTCCCAAGACTTTCCACGATAGTGTACGAGGTATCTTACCACTCGCCTATCGTCAATTTCTCGCTGCAACAATTTCGCACAGGTCCAGATTACGCAGGGCGTTGCATCTCCAGATTTGGCAAATGACGTTCACGATTGGATGCATCATCGCTTTCCAGGTCGTCGGAATGGCAGACGTGGTGCACACGAATGCTCCACCCGCAGCCCGGATCTGGCTCCCTGCGATTTTTTTCCAGGGAGAAACTGCACCGAAGGAAACCACGAAACTTGGACTAATTGGGGACAACGATGTCCATTGTGCTGGACAATTTTCCACAGAACGCGTCACGGTCGGATGCCGCGAACGTGCGTTTAAGAAATCCTGGAGTTCGCGCGGGGATTTAATCGTCGTCAAACACAATTAGTAGATTACGTACCAGCATGAGTCGTAAATTTATAATTCATATTTATTCATATTTATTCACGATTAAACTCTTAAACTTATAACATCCTTCTCCTTTATAACATCTCTCTCTCGTCAGGGTCAAATGGCGAACCACACAAAAATGTTAAAAAAAAAAATCCCAGTTCTCACAAACACGCTTCGCTACTCAAAAACTAATCAACACAGACCTATATTTCCACGCGAATAAGTATAAATCTTGAAAAAACGTTTAACCCTTAATAATCCACGCGCAAACGATAAATGTATCTATCGACAGGACCGCTACATCCCAAACGAAGTAAGTCGCGATCGCGTCAAAATAACGAGTGTCTCGTCGCGTTGACATTCCGTACATCCCCGTAACGTCGAGCCAATATTATTGTTCCGCGATGCGGTCTCCCCTTACATCCCACTCTGCCTCCCCGCCCTTTGGCCGGCGGCCCCTTTGCCGAGGCTAATTCGTAACCCAATCGGCCGGGTCCTGATATAATTTCAGCGGTAAATTGGAGAGCGTTTCTGGCATGTTTCTCCGGAGGGTTGGCGGGGAGGAATGGGGGGTGGGGGAGGGCCAGAGGGGCGAATACGCCGCGAGCGTGGATATCGAATGCCAAGAGAACTTTTTGCCCGTTCCAAACGTATCTCGCTGATTGCGTTTGCCGGATTTCGTGGATTCTACAACAGGCGCACTTTTGCCCCCCGCGATTCTCCGGTGTACCGAGCGGTGCAACAACCCCGACACGCCCTTATTTTTCTTTCGAACCGACGCGGGAAAAGGACGAGGTTCCTTGAGCTTCCGCGGTCCTGGGAGCTCGCGACCCAGGCTCGCCTGGGTTTTATCAAGCGTGGCTCTTGTTCCTTTGATTCCCGGTACCGACCGCCGAACGACTTTCGTCGGCCAAATCGATCACCTCTCGGGACTTTTTCCTGGCGAGTCTCGTGCCAGAGCGCGTCGATCGATGCTCGGGTTATCGCACTTAAAATACGTTTGCTCGATGATTAAAGCGTAACGCCGTTGGCGCGCGAAAATTATTACGGGCCATGTTGAATGATGAATGATTTTCCTCAAAGTACACTGCTGCGATAATGCTATTTGGATGCTTGTAAATATTTGAGCGATCGATTTTTCCATATAGGCGTATCCCATCGGAGAATCGATTATGTTGGTGGCTGTATTAGACTTCATCCGATTACGGTGCCCTTGATTGAGCGAGAACGATCGGCTTGACTAATGAGCGCTTCGTTTAGCCCGGTATGTATTATTTAAACCTATCCCACGTCGAGTACTATGACTCGACGTCGTTGCGATGTCGCGACTTAGGTCTTTATGTTTTATTCAACCAAATGCGGTTACCGACGGGATATCAATTTTTAGTCTCTTATGCGCGGTCCTAACTCGACCTGCCCCTCCCCCACCCCCTCCCCCCTCCCCTCCGACCCACTATCGCTTTTCCATATCCGTTCATCGCGGACGTGCCTTTAAAAAAAAATCCTTTTGATCGTCCACCGTGCATTTCGAAGTGTAATTGGAATATAAACTGCGACGCGTGTTGGTCGGCGCGAAACGGATAAAATCTCGTGCATCGCCAGTAGTTAACTATGGCTCTCGGACGGGGAGCAAAGAGATTCGAATGTACCGGGATGGAAATGTTGGCAGTCGTGTTAAATCCAACGAGCGGTTGGCTCGCTTTTGGCCAAAGATAGCGCCGATAGAACGGTGCACGCGTAAGTACAAAGAACATCGATAGTCGAGGGGGTAAAGTATTTGCGCTGGAATCACTGAACGATTTCCTGGTGTATTTAGAACACTACGTGTATCCTTTAACTTCGAAACAGGGTATTTCTGGACACTTTCAACGATTCTGTGGCGGTGTGCGAATCGATAGATCGATCGATCGACGCTTTTCCTCCGTTATTTTTACACTGGAACAAAATCGGGTAAAAGTTCAGGACGTACATCGTCGCGGAGTGGTGCGATTTTTGTAACCGAATAAGTCACTCTCAGCAACGACCAAATGGATTTCCTTAAGCGCATCGATGTTACTAAATTTAGCGATTTTCGAGCAAGAGGAGAGCGGGAAAGTTAATATGATTTATTAGGGTAATTTTTCTAAAAAAAAAACTCGAAGACCGAACCGTATTTTGACGTGTTTGATATTTTTAGATGTTAATTATTTGCAATTCTATATCGAGCGTAGCTCAACTTGATAATCCGTGTTATCGATGCTTCGCGGCGGTCGTGCAAATTAATCGAATAAACTCGGGGTCACTCATTCGCTTCTAATTATCGCGACCACGTAAAATTTGGAATTAATGGAGAATATTTCAATGAAAACGCGATTAATTCTCATTCTTGTTCTAGAGTAATTAAATAAAATAAAAGCCATAAGTCGGAGTCAATAGGTTAATCCGTAGTTCGAGAATGTTATTAGATCGGAGAATAGCCGCTGTTGGAGCACCGTTTAAGAGGATTATCCTATAAAGCCATTAGGTTCACGTTTATGCATAAATTTGGGATACGTAAAGGGACAAATGCGTGTCGCGATATACCAAACTGCAATCCTTCATTTTATAATTGCTCATTAAGTAGTTTTCAACGAACTCCAACAAATTCGGGCAATTTCATCGAAATAAATTGAGACCATACCAGCATCCTGTATATATTTAAATTTTAAATCTGCCACCGGGTGGATGTAACGTCCAATTTTTATATCGAAGACCATACGCGTAAAATCGCTTGATTTAATTACGTTGCCTCCTCTTTTTGTCCCCTGGCAACCATTATTTGTAGACCTAGTCAGCCGCTGTCTGTACGTAATCAATTTGCCCGATGGCGGTCCTTGGCTAATCAGGATGTTGTCAACACTCCTAAGGGCTAGGAAATCCTATCACGAAGATTAACGCTACGACTACCGAACGGGTCAAACCAACCGATCGGCCATTTCTTACGTCCAAGATTAGCTTGGTCGTCAAACGACGTATTTTCCACGATTTTCCACGATTCTTAGAAAAATCAGTCGACCTTTATTTCGACGTATTCCCTACGATTTTCTACAACACTGTTGTGGTACGTAGTTCATCGAATCGTTTTATAGAAGTTCTCTTTTTTTTTTTCACGATATACGCGATGCAGTTAAAGTACGTCATTACTTTGAGCACACGATGGAAACTAGATTAATTGGTAAATGAAAAATCGAAACCAATTTGGTGCTGGGTAACGACGTTTCGGTAACACCGATGCGAGCAGCCTTCGAGGTAAAATATATCGATATACAAATCCTTAATCGCTTACGAATACCTCGCTAATAAGAAAACGGCGATCGTAAATCAGAATATTAGGATTTGAAAAGGATTCGGCTTAAAATCGGCTCGAAAAGACCATTAGAATACGCGTTTAAAATATCCAGCGCACCTAGAATCAACGATTCCACTTATAATTCCATCGTCGCATATAAACGATCCCATAAATTTCTCAACCTTCCCTCTTTCACATTTACCATAATTATCGCACACACGTGATCCGTAATTCCGACATCGAGAAACTCTTCATTTCGATGGTCCATCGCCGTATTTCAAAGGGTAATTCGTATATAAGCCGCAATACGACTTCGGTGGTGCGAAACGGATAAAATCCGTCGGACCGCGAGGGGTTAAAATACCCCTAATGAACGGAGCTGAGGGGCCAGGGTCGACCGTAAACTCGTCTGAAAGGCCTGTTTGCAACGTCGAAAGAGCCCGGCCCGCCGTTTGCCGCGATAATTATAGCGGATCCGAGTCCCTTTCCGCGCCCCTTTCCGTAAATACGGATTCACCTCTTTCCGGGACACTTAGCGTTGCGCGATGAATCGCTAAATAACTATGGACGAGTGCTTTGCCGTCCTTCTCCACCAAACTAACCTCCGCCCCCCTACCCCCTACCCCTCCTGCTAGCCACCCCTTCTCCCCCCCCCTCCCCTCTCTCAGGCCGCCCCCTTTTCATTCTCCCGCGCTGGCCAACTTTTGAGGAGCATTGTTCCGCACTTTGTGTAAACGTTTTGCCTGCTCCTTCCCTCCGACCTTCCTCCTCCCTTCGCCCTTCCCTCTTTTTAGTTTCCACTTCTTACTCCTCCTGGCCGCCCTCTTTTTTGTCCACCTTCGCCTCGCTCTTCTCCGTACTTCGCCTTATTTGTCCAAGGGGAGAGACCAAAGTTGCTTTCCCCAAAAAAATTCATTTCCAGTCTTCGTACTCGTTCTCATGGAGGGCGTGCAAGCGCCACGGCTGCCACCGCGTATATCGCTTTGGCCGGTGCATTATTTGCCTCGCTATGTTCAATTACCGTTGTCGATGCCGGTGTTGGTGAGAGCGTGTGTTCGTGAGGGAGGAATTGCAGGGTGAAACGAATCGTAAATTAATCGCAAAGGGATCTCAGTTTTAGGCCGAGTTTAGCTTTCCGCTTATTCGTTTTTTATTTCTTCCTCTCCGTTTATGTTTTTTTTAATCTTTGTTCGTTCTTATTCTTCCTCTCGCGTATACTTTTATGATTATTTGTCTCGTATTTGATTTTTATATTATTTTTTTTTTATGTCGATATTCTATCTTCCGTGCGTGCTCCCATATTCCTACCTCTCGCTTCCATTTCTTCGCGTCACTGTGTCAATGCCTCTTTGCGCTTGTTAATATCCGTTCTTAGTTTATTGTTTTGTAGGACATTTGAAAAGCACCGCTTTCGTTCCGTTGGAATTAGAGTTTTTCTCGCTGTGCGGATCGATTCGCCGAACGAAGTAAAATCGTCGCGTTCATTCCGTTGCGTCTTTGCACGCGTTGCGAGTTGCTGGGTGATCGCGAAAGAGGGGCGAAAGCACTCGACTCGGCATTCAGTCCTGAACCAATACTAAGGAGGTATAAAGTGATCTCCAAGTTTATCGCGTATGATAATAGCTTGAATAAAATCAAAATATATTTGTTTTAATCTTTTTAATTTCAAGGGAACATAAGCATTTTACGTTGCTTCGAAATAAGCGTTTATAATTCTAAGCACAGGGTCTAAAGAGCGTTAATCCTCGATGGGACTCACAATTCGTCGGACAAAAATAGGACGGGAAAAAATTCTCCCTCCGTTTTCGGATTTATTTGACGCCGTTCTACACGATTGTCCTCGCAGCCCGAAAATTCGGGTAAATAGCCCATTAAGGCCATAACAGGCCATTTTGCCGACGATATAGGAATTTTGTTAATATGATTCGCGCGAACCTATATTCTACATTTTCATCAATAACAGCGCGATATCGTGGGATATTTGATATTGCTCCGTGCAGCTTTATGGAGATTATTCGATCGAACGACTGCTATAAAAATCGCTCTGATTATTAATTTAACCCATTATGCTCGTTACATTTCCACGTCACTTTTGGACTCGGCTCAGAATAACGGAAGACGCAGAAGCAGTGGTAGATCGAAGATGATATAAAACTTATCTCTCGTGCGTCACACTTTTCGTTTCCTTTTTTACAAAAATGTCTTACTACTGCAAGAACCTCTGTATATCTCTGTAATTATTAGGCGAGTTCACGCGAATTCTTTTTTTAATTAATTTTCGACACCGACCTTTCGACACCGCTAAGGTCATTTAACCTAGGACCTACCGTTTTCAAGATGGTATCCGAAACCACCAGAGCTACGGTATACGTATCACACGGAAAAACTAGAGATGGACGGGATTTGAACCCGGGTCTCCCGCATGGCAATCCGAGCTTCTATCCGCTATACCACCGCAGTTCCGTGAACTTTTTTCTCAAGTATTTCTATGCCGAGCGTAACTCGACATGCGAGTGCGAAGAGTCGATAGCGGGAGATTAATCGTGAAACTATCATTTTACGAAGCTATTCACGACTTCGTTTGGCTCTCCATCGCTATCTCCGGAGCTCTGTAACTCTTGAAACGTTGTTTCAATCGCACTACTCGTCGGTATGCGATGCTCTATAACGTACGGCGTTCGGCTCTTATTTGCTTAACCCGTTACATATGCATGTCGAGTGCACTCGTCACGAAGATATGCCATATTTGTGTTATTGTTGATATTGCACCGTGTCGATGTTATGCGAGCATCGCTAATGTAAGGAAAATAAAACAAAATGCCAGTTCTTTTCCACTCGTCATACACGGTTAACGGGTGAGAGGATTTCGAATGGAGCGGTTTCAGTCTCGCGCGCATAGATTCATACGTCCCTGTATCCCACGATATTTGCAAAGTAATATGGGACACCAATAGAGAGCGATATACGAAATATCTCGCTTAAAGTGAGTATTCAAATTACTCTCGTTGTTATACGAAATGAGGAGAAATTATTAAGGCTTCATACGCCGCAAGAATCCGATGGGATTCCCTTTCGATCGACGTCGGCCTGAAACCGGGTGAACTTAATTACTCTTAATTATTTCTTTTTACTTTCAGCGATGTTGAGTATAATTTCGATGTCTAACCTAAACGAGATTGGATACCGCGAGCTCGGAAAAGGGAGTGAACAAAACGGAAAGTAGGCGAGGAGCGGAGTTGGAAAAATAGTTGGTATGGGATCGCTACGATGGTAAATTAACCGCGGTTCCCCAATAATAATAAAGTACCTTTCGTATGAACGCGCGTTTGAAATCCCAACCACATCCATCCAATCCAAAATCAATTATCCACACCCCGTATTTCTGAATTATTTCGATGATAATAATTAAACACGAGTGAGCGCATAATTTGATATGGCTCGCGAATACATTTCGGTTATGTATTTGTTGTAAATACGGTGGTTATAGCTCTAGAGATATAGTCGTATCAACCATTCTATCCCTCTACGAATTTATAAACTTCTATAAATTCATCGTGTAAATTCTTTCGCTCTTCTTTCGCTAAAAAACCAAACTTCGATTAGTCAGCTACTTCCCGATCCGACATTCGTACCGCATACATTTTAAGTTCGAGACTAGCGATACGATTCGAGCCATCGTAAGCGAGTACAGAGAGATTCCAAAATTCTTCCACGGCAGTTTGCGCCCATGTGTGCGCAGACACGTTGCGTTGCATAACCTGCCCCCTCCTCTTTGGCGCGTAGCTCTATTCACTCTTCTGTACAGCGAGATGATTAATCTCGACTTTATAAACAACATCCCGGCCGTCAAAAGTCGAACTCGCGGCGCTGCATAATTCGAGCCCCGCATGAATGGATGATTGATCGGTCAAACTTTACGAGGATCCTCGAGAATCTATCGTGGATTACGCGGAACGATCCCTCGGGGTTTTTCTTTCTCTTTTTTTTTTTTTCGATTAATTCTCGTCACGTTCCGCCAAGGTCATTTGGCCAAGGACCCACTGTTTAACCCAATGAACTCTCATTTAAATACCCTGGTGCGTTGCGACGACCGAGATTTAAATCCCACTTGCTGAGTGGCCTTTGCAGGTCGAGAAAAAGATGGGTTACAAATCGAGAACTAAATACGATATTAGCGTAACGTTTCAACCGTAGGTATACGTGTATGCGTACCCATCTAAAACGATGTTTTGCAGTGATAAAACTCGAGACGATCGTGTTAGCGGACCTGGCACGTCTTTCGAGTTTAATGGGTTAAGGGGAATTCCGAGGTACCGGAGCTATACGGTGTACGTATTACGTGGAAAAACCAACTCGATTTTTCCGCGTGGAAATCCGAGCCCCTGTGCACTACACAAGCGTAGCTCATCCCCTGGGTTTTACATCGTGGAAAAATGCCGCGACTCCGTCCGTACGTCCTCGCAGTCCTTCGGTCTATCCGCGAATTATCGACTGGAACGATCGTGTTTACTTCCCTCGACCGAGGATGGTTCTGGCTGTATTCACAATATTGGGTGGTGAAGAAGTAAGGTTCGACGCTTGATACGTTTGACAATGGTAAAAGTTTGATCGAGTTGTCAAAAGGACAGGTGATTTTTCTGTTACACTAATCGTCCAAATAATCGTATCCAAATTTTAATTGAACACGTATTTTTTTCTAGCGCCTGGGGTATCGTATTTTACTAGTTAAGTGTATACGATGCGTGTTATTGTATACGCTTCGATAAAGATCAATGCCCATGACGTATTGCGTTATCGCGATAAAAATATTACGATATTTATATCCGCGAACGTGTTTAAAGAAATATTTAACGAGAGGATTGAACAGTGTCCGATCGATCCTTCGTCTTATGACAATCGGTCAAGATCGTGCCTAATCGTTATCCACGGCTAAATATAGGTATTGATATATGTATTGGATTATATCCAGATTTGAAATAAAGGGGTGAAAGGGATGATCAACGAGGTGGCCAAAGCGTGGACGTAATTAAACTGAAAGTGATAAATAATAAACCGTCTTGTCATTATTATGGTTAAATATTCGAATCCGATTAGCCTTACGACGAAAGAGATCGCAAACCAATGGGTTAACGCGGGTTTTAAGAACGATTCTTTTGGCGTAAAATGAATTACTATTATTTACAAACGCTCCATTAACTTTTATTACCTCCATCTACGTGATCCTTCAAAACGTCTGCTTTGCATTTTAATACAAAGCTGACGTGCACTGCTGACGTATAGCGCATTATTTATAGCCGACGAATGGATCAAAGTTTTTAAATAGCGCCACAAAAAAAAAGCTGCGGTCCCATAAATATCGCATTAAAACCGACGTCGATCAATGTTGCCAAATTCGGGATCATCTCTGATTTATTAACGACGTCGAACGCTCATAAATAATTACGGGTAATTTTACGCCGAAAGGTTTGCCCACAGGATCCACGTTAATTCGAAATTTTGAACTCCCATCGATGAGTACTGCGAGCCCTTCGAGCAAAGGTCCTTGGTTCTGGGCCACCTTGTGTACACTGCGAAAAGTCGACGGCGCTTAGCATTTCAATCCGGGACTGTAATTTGCGCACGCCTCGAATTGCTTGTTTCTCATGCTTATCGTCGAACGACTTTTTCGCTTTTGCACCCAAGTTTCTCCTTACTTTGATCAACGTTCTTGGCTTATCTCGAAAATACCCTTCGATTCCTCGGATTTCCAACGTCAGAATTACAGGATATATTTACGTACGCCATATATATTCATAAAAATATTGGAAGGAAAGGAAACGTCGATACGTCGATGGAATGATTCGCTTGCTGTAATGAAATTATGGAAAATCACGGAAAATGCGTAAAAATGCTTTCTTCCTCGAGACAGGATTGATAGATGCTTTTAAGGGGTTTAATAGTTCTACCGTTAATCGAGCTTTGCATTATTTAACATGCATCGTTTGTTTTACGACGATTTATTATTGTGACATTTTTTAATTCAAGTTCGTTTTAGGACGTGGTCGATCTCTTTAAAGTTCCGTTCTTTGCCCGTAGCAAACTCGCCTTTATTTATTTGTAGCTTTTATGCTAAATCCGTTTCGAGATAAAATGCTCTTCCGCATTTTCGCGGAATTTTTTAACATTCTGTTCCAGCGCTCTTAGTTTATCTCGAAAATATTCTTTGTTTCGCCATGTTTTTGTTAAGGTTTTAATTGCGTTATAAATCACTTCCGAGACATCGTTTACGTTACAACGGTTCATTGTCTCAAAGTTTGTTCGTTCAACCTTATTTCGAGACGATTTTGATTACCAAAAAGGAAAATGAAGTACGAAGAGACTCCTTTATTTATTTTCAGCTTTTATGCCAAATCCGTTTCGAGATAAAATGTTTTCCCGCTTTTTCATCAAACCACGTCCACTTTTATCACCGTTCTTGGTTCGTTTCAAAAAATACCTTTTATTTCATTATGTTTATAAAAACATTGTAAATCATACTCGAGGAAACCTCCGCTTTACGATGTTTTTTTTTTAACCAGAAACTCATTCGTTTAAGCTTATTTAATTACGATGTTCATAGCTTTCAATAAAGTTGTAGCAAAATCCGGATGTACTTATTTATTTACACCTTTTGATGGTAAATCCGCTTCGACGCGAAACGTTTCCCCATCTGTCCATAAAATACGTTAATCCTAAAATATCCTTCGCCGTATTACATATTTAATCGCGTTATAAATAATTTTCGCGGTGCCGTCCGCCTCGCAACGTCTTTTCAGCTCGAAGCTCATTTGCCCAAGTGGATTCAAACGCGATTTTGATTACTACAAGAAATGCCCGAACAAAACGGAAACGTCCTTGCGTATTATTTATATTCTTTAATGGCACCTAAATCCATTTCGACGCGATACGCTTTTCCGCCTTCCCAGAAAAATTCGTCCCTACCTTTATCACGCTTCTCCGTGCATCTCGAAAACATCATTTGCACCCATACACATTTAATCGCCTTGTAAATCATTCTCGTCGCATCGTCCATCCCACAACGTTCTCTTAACTCGAATTTTATTTATTCAAGCTTACTTAAACACGATTTTGATTACCACGAGGGAGGCCCTAGTAAGATGGAAACGCTGATATTTATTCCTTGCCTTTAGCCGTAAATCCATTTCGACGTGCAACGTTCTTCCACATAAATTATTTAGGCGCGCGGTCTTAGCGAGCAGCTGGAAATATATTTACGGCGTATGTAAAATTGTGTGCACCAACGAGCAAGGGCCAGAAGTCGCGACGCGCCTTATCGTTCTTCCATACGATTCATCGCCTCCTCTCCCCTTATCCTTGTATTATTACACTCGATGTATCGCTTATTTCATTGCACGTACTTCTAATTACGTTGCAATTCATTCTCGAGCCGCCTCCTATCTTACCTCTTCTCCCCTCGAGCTCTATTTATTCGAGCGTATTTAAACACGATCTTGATAATTATGACGGAGGGAGAAGTAAAGCGAAAACGTTCTTATTTATTTCCAGCGTATATCCACTTGGAAGTGAAACGCTTTCCCGTATAATCCCTCCCTTTCTCTATCAGCATTCTTACGCTACTTCGAAAGTATCGCCCCTTCCGCTGTATTTCTAATCGCGTTATAAATAATGCGCGAGACGAAAACGTTCTTATTTATTGGGAAATCCGCTTCGAAGTAAAACGCTTTTCCCCATAATCCCTCCTTTCCTCTATCGGCATTTTTGCATTATTTCGAAAGTATCGTTCCTTCCGTTGTATTTTTAATCGAATTATAAATAATACGCGACACGGAAACGTTCTTATTTATCGGAAGCCTAAATCCGTGTGCCTTTGTATCGGCATTCTTGCATCGTCCTGCATATTTGCACGTTTTGCGCATTTTATTTTGCGAATCGCTATTACCTTGCGTATTTTAAAACGATTTCGATAACTATGACGGAAGGGGAAGTGAAGCGAAAACGATCTTATTTATTTCGAGCGTATATCCACTTCGAAGTGAAACACTTTTCCGTATAATCCCTCCTTTAGTCTATCAAGTTCTTGCATTATTTCTAGAGTATCGTTCGTTCCACCGTATTTCCAACCACGCTATAAATAATCCGCACAACAGAAAGCTTACTTATTCGAAGCGTTTAACGCTCGAGTCTATTTCAGCGTGAAACGTGAGCCCCGACGGAGTTTTATCTAGTTTCGAAGGTCGGCCAGAGGCGGCGAGTTTTTTCAACAAAGGTAAACCCGCGAGCGCAGGGTGACGCCCTCGAACACGCGTTAATGAAGTCGCGTAGACGTTACTTACCGCAGCCCACGAAGGGTTTAACCCAGAGGCGACCAACCTTTTAGCTTCCCTGGACCACACTGGAGGAAGACGAATTCTTTTGGGCCGCGCATAAAATAGATCGACAGCCGATAAGCAAAAAATACGTAAAACGTACTGACATCGCATTCGAATCGGTTAAATATCATCGATTCGTGGATTTTTCTTTTCTGAAAGTACGAGACAAGATAGTTAGTAGTTGGAGACTTTTTTTACAACTCCGATGCTTTGATATTTGATTCGATGAAAAAGTAGTAATTTTCAAGGTGTTTATCAAAATTATAGGCAAATAGAATTGTTTGAGAATTATTTGATGGATTAAATTTGACGAATGAAATTAATTATCGCGATAATTGAACATCGCTCATAACTCGATGACACGTTTAAATTGTATTTGTAGTATTATTAATGGTTATTTTAGTCGGAACCTCGTAAAGTTTGTAAGTTCTTTGTTGGGCCACGTTCATAGTCACCCCGGGCCGCGTTTGGTCGTACAAGCCTGGTTTAACGCGGGCGGACTCTGTGCGCAGAATTATGCATGCCTATTTCGACGCTCTGGCTAATATCTATTTATTGTTTATTAATACTCTGCCATTTATACGCGTTATAATAAAATAATATCTTTGATTATAAATCGGACTAGTATCGTCGTGTACGAACGATAAACCGGCACTGATCAAAAATCAAATTTATTTTGATATCAAACATGGATATCGAAGAGCGTTTCACGTTGGTACACATTACCGTTTTATAAATTCGAATTAAGGTACCGTCAGGCAATAAATATCAATTAACTCGCGAAATAACCTAAACAATATGTTACGAACATTAAATAATCAAAATATCGGTAAAACAATGTTATTTTACGGGATAAATGAATTTACATACGCATAATTATTCCCGTGCTGGAAAATCAGGAAAATCTTTGTTTAAAAAAAAAAATAAAAGAACATATCGTCATCCTCTTCGAGTCGCTATCATCGTTATTACGCGCAATCAACGTAAAGTTATTTTACTCTCTCCTAATATTAATTTAGTTCCAAACGAGTTTACGCTCGGCCGCGGAGGCGAACCACATCTCCGATGGAAAACTCGTTGCGAAAACTCTCTTTGCGAATACACCCGACTCTTTTCCTTACGCGGTCTTTTTTCACGCGGTTTCCACAGTCGAGGAAAGAGATCGCCTTCCTTTTTTCTTACACGGTTTATCTTTCACCTCGCTGCAGGAGATGTATTTCTTTTCGCACGGTTTCGTTTTACGTGGTTTTTTTGAGAAACTTATCGGAAGATTTAAGAATATGTGGAACGCAGAGCGGAGGTGTACGATCGATAAGAAATAACGAACCATTTAGAGTAGTGATCCCTAAAGCGGAGTAGGCCGAAAATCATATTTATATATCGCCGATATGCCATCATGGTCTTCGAGGGCCGAACCGTGGAAAGAAAATTATCCAGTATTTACTCTACAAAATACCAATTACGATAGACTTTTATCCCATCGGTTAAGGGTACGCGCCATTTATTCACCTCGTTTCAAAGGTACGCGGTCGAAGAAAAATTTGAAGGACGCTGCTTTAGAGAAAGGAATGATCGATGGCAGGGCGCAGGATAAAGTCAAGATCCTATGTACGCGTATAAATTTATCTCGTGATAAGCATATTACGTCGTATCGCGTTATTTTATATCGTTCTATGCTCAATCATTATTACATATACGCAATAAAATATCTCCATCAAAATAATAATTTCACATCGGATATTTTAATGTCGTCGGGCGACTTAAATCGCAGCAGGATAAATTCAAGTCCACCTTCGAAGCGCGATAAAGAGGCAAATTCAATTTTCAAAAGGACGAACGCGGTTTACAAAGGGGACATTCGAAATGCAAAGCGGTGAATTGAAAGTACAAAACGATGAATTTCGAGTACAATCCACCGCGTAAAAAAGAGCCAGGTGTGCTTTACGTGCCGCGTCTCAGAATGCAAGCCCCGCGTGTGATCCTCCGTTAAAAAAGAGGGAGGGGGAGAGGAAGGAGGGGCATAAAGGACTCGCGAATATTAACAGGAATGATATACGATGCGGACGAGCGATCGTCGATCGTCGACGGAAAACCTGATTGATGTGCGGAATTCTGAGGCGCGGAGGGGTGCGGAGAGGAGGGGGGAGGGGGGTGGAAAAGCAGGTTGTTGGTGGAAATAGAGATTATGGAACGGAGCGGCGAAAAGGAGATTAGAGATGCGGCGGCAAGAACGAGTTGAGGCCACCTCATATTTAATAGGATAAATTTGCAGCGCCAAACAACCGTGGCGGGCAGTATCTCGCGAATCGCGAGGAATTAATGTCGTTTTAACAGATTTGCACGGCTAAAAGTTTCATACGGTTATGCTAGAAGTGGAAGGAAAATTAACATGTTTATTTAGCAACGAGCATGGAGGTTTAATATTTATCGGATATCCGCTCAAATGCGTTTGGCAGCCGATCCTATAAAATGAGACGACCGAAATCAGATTTAATGCGCGCATCGAAATACACGCGGTATATTTTAAGTGATATCTTTGCCAGTCACGGGCTTTGCGCATACAAATAAATTTTTTACAACGAGCGTGAAAGATTTATGGATCGTAAATCGGGCAGAATGAGCGGCCAAATATAGGGAAGACGAATGGGATCGTGGGAACCATTTACTGTATGCGAGGATTAAGGGTAGTTGTGAATTTTGGGTCAAACTTTACTCCCCCGGACTCTGCGGAGAGGTGTATTTTCTATGGAAAGAACGAAAGATTCACGAGTTGGAATATAAAGAGAGTGAGCTCGGCGCTATCCAAATGTGGCGAAGACGAATAATATCGAGGGTATCGGTCGGTACGTGTAAGCACTAAGGGTAATTGCTTAGGAGAACGGGCACCGAGTCTGCCAAAGGATGCGCGATGAAAAAGTGAAGGAGATCTCTCTCATTTCTTTCGCTCTCTCTCTCTAAATAAATAAATAACTAAGAAGAAAAAGTAAAGAAGGTAAGAACAAAGCATCCTAATCGTGGAAATAAAACGAACGTACGACAATTTCGATGAACGAGCGCAGACTGGATACGTGACAAGTGTTTGAAAGTATAAAAGAAGCCCGCGAATAACGAGCTTCTGTCCGAGTAATAAAAAGACAAGGCAAAGAAGGTAAAAAGAAAGTATCGTAATTGTGGAAATAAAACAAACGTACGGGATTCCGATGAACCAGAGGCGCTGTAAGTATATTCTCTAGATACGTGCCAATTGTGCTACGGTATAAAAGAGGTTCGCGTATAACGGGCATCTCTTATCCATTTCTCCCTCTCTCGCTCTAATCGTACGAAATAAAAAGAAAGAGTAAAGTGCGTAACGATAAAGCGTCGTAATTGTGGATGTCGAATAAACGTAGGACATTTCGGTAATAAAGAAGCACAGCTTAAACGCTTGATAAATCGAACGTTCCTCCAGCGGACATCGCAAACGGGGGTGTCGAAGCGATATCTCGCTACCCCACTTTCCATCTCCTCCGAACCGAAAAAGCGAACTGGAAAAGTCGCCCTGGGTGGAAAAACGGTAGGACAGGTGGACCCATTTATAAATCCGCGTCTGAGTGGAGGTTGGAAATCGTCGAGCCAAAAAAAAAAGGGAAAAAAAATAAGGAACAGACTGCTTTTCCAGTCGGACGAATGACGCGCGGTAATAAAGATTTTTATTCTAGGTGGAGAAAATTATTATCGAACGAGCTACCTTCTCGATGCTTAATTATTACGATTGTAACGTTTATTTTGTACATAAAGAAAGAAATTATAATCGAAAAATTGCTTTATATTTAATTCATACGGTTGCTACGTTTAAAAAAAAACTAAATTGTTGGAATATCAAGGTAAAATGATTTAGAGCATATCGAAAAGAGTTTACGCGCGTGAGATTTGAAAATTTTACGCTACGTAGCACATCGTAGCGGTTAATTTCTTATAAATATCGTTAATTAATTCGTATAAAAATGGTATACGAAACAATTACGGCTCGAGGATGCTCGAGTTAATATACAACCTCGCTTTACCCCTTAATTACAAAAGCGCCCTTTCGATCGTAGGCTCATAGTATTTACAACCTTGTTTTAATTCGAAAGAAAAAGGGGAGAATATGAATTTGTTTTACGCGTACTTATTCTCCACTTTACTCTGCACGACGCAAAAATTCAGAAATTAGTCATTAGCATAAAGTGCGCATTTCTTCACTCACCAACAGGGCGACGTATAAAAATAAAAGCACCGCGCATAATTCTCGATTCTCTTATTCGTTAATATACCTTCCTCATTGTGTGTATTTCCGAATCATCGAAGAATATAATATCTCTCCGGTTAGAATCAGAATTTTTACGACCGCGCGTCGACGCGAAGCGTTTAATTTTTTCGCCCCTCTCCGCCTCATTATCCGCGCCAGAATAATTTCCGGCGGCCGTAAGAATCCGGCGCGGATCGCAATTACGGCGTGGCGGGCGCTGAAATTGTCATAATTGCAGGATTTCGGTCGGGCGCGAGCTGGATTAGCGAACAATCGTCGTTAAGATCGGCAAACGGAACGTGCCTTTGACTCTTACTCGCTCGCTTCATCTTCCTTGCACGCTTATTATCCGCGCACCGTGGATGTATTTAGTTACTCGGCGCTCCGGCCTGGAAGATAGACTTTACGCCTCTTATTTCTAGATTAATGTACAACCAAATTACTCGCGGATAATGCGGCTTTATATTGCCCGGGATTTTATGGTAAACGTTACTTTGTACCGCGCGTTTACGGCCCCTTTACCTTCAAATATCTCGCTTCAAGTATATGTATATGTATGCACAAACATATATATACACACGCGCACATATGCGCGCGATACAAAGGGAGTTTGGTTCTTAAAGCGATACGAGTCGACTTATTCGTATATTGAGATGTTTAAGGATTAGACATCCGTACCCAATTCAAATTAGTCTGGACACAATTTTTTAAAAATTTGACACAAAACATTCTACCGGTATCGCTGTAAGAAAAATCCTCTTTTGTATCGTACACCTGCATATGCATATATTTTACGCATTACTTTTTATATAGAATACATATTATCTTTAAAACTACTTCCTTCGAACCTCACCCGCCACCTACTTTCCTCGCGTCTAAATATACCCTCGTTATGCGCAACCGTGGGTACACGATAAACCATAGATTCGAACGTGTTGTTTAACCCGTCCACAATCGCCTGGTAAAACGTGGAATTCCAGCATTGTACGAGCAGAATAATAGGCTTTATTGATACTCCGGCGTATGCCCGGTGCGATACTCGAAGGACCGATCGCAGGTTGCAACGTGTCCGCTCGAGGGAAAATAAAACGCGATGCGTATCGATGACACTCGATCAAACAGCCAATCGTACGATCATCGGTGAAGCAAGTGTATCAATTTGACGGGCGCAGCTTTTTCCTTTTGGGTTATCGTAGATTACAATGTAGATATTCGGGGGAGAAAAAAAGAACACGAGGCGCGTCCATGGCGCTCGATCAAACGCGCAATCGCGCGATCGCTTCGAATCGATTTACGTACGCCGTTTATGACCCGCGATAAGAGCCAAAGAATCAACTTCGAATCAAACCACTGCTTGTGCGCAATGCGAAATTTCGACATTGATTCGCGCGTACAGATGCAAAATTGTGCATTGTGCAACGGGCGAGAAATACATTAGAGAATTACGCTAGAGTGGAGCATTAATCGCTACCCGTTCCAGGCGAATAGGCAAAGAAATCAAAGAAATACGCGGAGGATGAGAAAGAGAGAATCGTGGATCGATCTTTTCTCATTTTTTACACGATTCCTGCTCGTACGCAGCGCGAAATTTCATAACCGATTCACGCTCGTGCATCCGTATGAAAGCGAATGAGCGCCATTGTGGAGCAATCGCGAGATGCATTTGAGAATTACGCCAGGGTGGAACAGTAATTACCGCCTCTTCCGTATGAATAGGCAAAGAGACCCGTGAGCGATAAGCGCGAAAGGATTACCGATCGATCCTTCGAAGCTATCTTTCGTATAAACGTTGCTCCTACTCAAAGCAAAAACTCCAAGCTGATTGGCGTGCGTATGCGCGAGAACAGGCGAGTTCCATTGTGCGGCAATCGCGAGATGCATTTGAGATTTGTATCGTGGTAGAGCAGTGATCACCGCTTTTTCCCTGTGAATGGATAAAGAGGTCTGTGCGAGATAAGAGCGATGAAACCAACTAGGGATTCTTTTTACCCGACGATCGATCGCTCGTAATTTTTCTCATAAAGATTACTCGTACGTAACGTCGCTTCTGCTGGCGAGGAGTAGGAATTACTTCTTCCACGCGAATGGAAATCGAGGTTGATGGACGATAAGAGCTGAAGAATTAAAACCATAGATTCTTTGTACCTGTTAATTGCTTGTTTGAGACCTTCCTTATATACATTATTCATGCTCAATGCGAATTGCACCGAGGTCAAACGGTGATTTATCGCCTCCTGGCCGTTAATGGATAAAGTTTGCGAGCGATAAGAGTGAAATGATTAACCAAAGACTCTTCGCATTCGTGAATCGATTCTTTCTAATTTACCGCGTAAATACTATTCGCGCGTAAGTTTAATATTCGAAACTGATTCTCGCAT
This sequence comes from Ampulex compressa, assembly GCA_038496175.1. Classification (NCBI taxonomy): domain Eukaryota; kingdom Metazoa; phylum Arthropoda; class Insecta; order Hymenoptera; family Ampulicidae; genus Ampulex; species Ampulex compressa. The sequence continues at coordinate 70,645 of JBCFXI010000425.1, read as the reverse complement.
CCATATACGGGAACAGCCGAGCTCCATTGTGCAGCAGTTCCGAGATGCATTTGAGAATTATAGCGTGGTGGAGTAGTAATTACTGCCCCTTTTATATGAATAGGCAAAGAGGCCCGTGGATGATAAGAGCGGAAGAATCAACGAACAATTCTTCGTATCTCGCGATGAATTATTCGCGATCTCCGCATAAACGTAACTACGTGCGTAATGCGACGATTCGACGGTAATCAACGCGTACACGTACGAGCGCTCATGAGCTCTACCGTACGCGAATCGCGAGATACATTTTGCGAATTATACTATTAATTATATTACAAGCGGCATAAAAAGGCAAATGAATTTTGTCCTCTGGCAATCGTATCTATAGAGAGCGATGTATCGAGGTTGGCATGGACGTAACCGTGAAAGGCGTGCCAAACTTTCGATGTTTCACCATACGCGATGATGCGTGAGAATAGCGTATTATCGCAAAGAAAGTATCGCATCCACGCGCGTCTTGTAAACCCACTAATACCGCAATATCAAGTACAGCAGAAAGACAAGCGTACGGAATTAATATTCGTCGAGCGGAGTAGCAATCACTAGCTCGTTCGTGAAAATAGACAAAGAGGCTCAGGAGCGATAAGAGCGAAAGGATCATCGATCAAATATACTCTACCCACCCTTCGCGCAGAGATTCCTCGTAGGCAATGCGAAAATCCGAAATTGATTCGTGGAGCAACGAAAGCGGGCGAGCTCCATTGTACGGCAATCTCGAGATACATTTGCAAATTGTGCCGAGGTGGAGCAGTAATTACTGCCTCTCCCGTGCGTAGGGGTAAAGAGGCCCGTTGGACGAAGGTAGGAGAGGCGAGGAGGGCGAGAAGAAGAAGGACGGAAGTGGGTAAAGGGCAGTATACTCGACGGTGCCGTAGGAGCAGCGCGCAACTCGCAGAAACTGCGGACAAAACGAGCGCGAGGGTGAAAAAGCCAGCGCCGAATAGAGCAGGAAGGTCGTTAAGTTAAGTAAGAAAAATAAAAGCTCGGAGACAAACAACTTGGGGAAAAACCGATGAAATCGGCGAAATCAAGGAACGCCCCGTGGCAGAAAAGGAGGAGGAAGAAATTCGTCGCGTACCTACGTGCGAGCTCGAGGAAGCTCGAGGAGCGGGGGAAAATAAAAGGGGAGAACCGAGGGGAGAGATAACGAGGTGACCGGATAAGAACCCGAAAACCGGACGTTGCGATGAAATATCAATAATACCCCGTCTGAAAACGGGGCCAGGATGAAAAACCATCAGCCTAGAGCGTTGGGAAGGGAGGGGCTGGGGGCGGAATGAAAAAGATACTCCGCGGAGTTGTAAAGCGGAAAGGGGCATCTAATCAAAAACAGAAGTGATTTACCGGACGGTGCGGCCCGGCGGCTGAGGGAAATGAGACAGAAGGGAAAGTACGGCCGGTAAATCCGGGCGGAATAACACGGACGGGCATTGAAACGGACAGGTGGATAGATAAAAGGTAACCTACAGTCGGTGGACAAAGACCAGCTAGAAGGACGCCGTTGGCGGGGGCGGAGCGAGGGGGGAGAGGGCAGGGCGTCATTGACAGGGTAAAAAGTGGCGCAACCGGAGGGAGGTGGCGGGGGGGGGCGGGGGGAGTGTGCGGAAAGAGCGCAGGACGTGGATGTAGTTAAATAAAAAAAAAGGGGACCGGATTATATAGCGCGGGGCTTAAATAGATAAAACCGGGCGGGAAATATCCGGTACATTATGTAAACGGTGAAGGGAAGATCCGCGCTATAATTACCGGGTTGAACATGAACTATGGCCCGTCACTCGAGACCTCACTCACCCCCCCCCCTCCCCTTTTTTCATCCGTCCGTCCGTTCGTCCCTCTCTGTCTGTCCGTCCATCTATCTATATGTACGTATCTGTATGTACGCGTGTACGTATATGGATATACAAAAAATATATATCATATATATATACATATATATCTTTTGTTCGCCTAATCTCTCTTACTTACTCGCTCGCTCGCTCGCTAACTAAATGATTCGCTCGCTTGGTCCTTCGGTCGGTCGCTCGCTCGCTCGCTCACCGATTCGCTCGCTCACCCTTCATTCGAGCACTCCGAAAGCCACGATGGCGGTGGAACATGGCATTGACGCGCCGTATATCGAATTCTCGTGGCGGTTGATGCATTAACGGGTTTTCCCCTACCAAGCTGATTTTCGACGAGACTCCCGTCAAGCCGCGCGAGTCGTACTCGTCTCGCGTTGCTGGGATTGACACATAGCTAACCGGCTATTTCAAGCCAAAACCGTCTCCCGCAGTTGGCTATTTTTCCACGATTATGATTCGAGTCTGAGCCGCGGGTAATACGATCCGAGTTAAGATAACTATGAATGAGACAGGGAAGGCTGCTGTAAAAGCTTATGCTCCTTTCGAACCTGTGGACTGCGTAAACAAATACGGCTGGAAACACCGATATACTCGTGATCGGTCGGCAAAGTGTCAACACTGGAACTACGGAGACGATCGAAACGTTGATATTTGTTAGAAAAGTTGACCGCCGTGTTACTCGTTACGACGATTATTATTCCATTGTTGGACGGTGCATTTTCGGCGATTTTCCACGATTTTGTTTCGCGATCGCATCGCTGGAACTACTTTTCAGTAGAATTACCGGCCACTTTCCGGACATACATAGGACAACGCGAATATCTCTAAAAAAAAAAACAAAAGACAGAGATGAAATATCAGTCGATCGATATAATGGTCTACACGCGACGATAAAATCGCAAAACTTCTCGCAAAATGCATCATCGTAAAACTGTGCAATTTCCGTACTTGTACAGTAATCGGTGCATCGCAGCTAAATCATGAAAATCCACCGAGTCCGCGTAAAAATCACAAAAATCCGCCCGGTCTGTAAAGAAATGGCAAAAAAGATCACGGTGTCTACAGGGCGAGAGTGACGAAAACGCATCGACTCCGGGGAAAAATCACAAAAACTCGCGAAATCCGGGGGAAAATCGGAAAGATTCGCCGAGTCCTAAAAATCCCTAAAACACACCGTCCCAAATTCGTCTAACCGTTCCAAAAAAAAAAAAAAAAGAGGAAAAAAGGGGATGGTCAGTCCTGGCATTAACAACGTTACAAAGCATTTTGCCACAATTTCCCTCTCGGCTACGAGGCCATGGTACACGTTGCGGACGACAAGCGAAGCCTGCACCGAAAACGGCGGGTGGCGACAATTAACGCATTAATGGAGTATCCCCGGAAGCCGTAATGGACCGGCGGTAGAGGGTGTTGAAGGATGGCGAAAGAGGGGGAGGGGGCAGGTGGGGGATGAAGAGCGCGTAATAGCGGCGAGAAGGAAGAAAATGACAGCGCGGAGAATAATCGGTCGTTTAGAGGAGCGATCGGCATCGCGAGATACGCTTCGATCGTCGGCTTTCCTGCGTAAACACCGAATTCGGTATGCCGGCCAAACGACGGAGAAGGAATATGGCGCGCGAATGGGGGAAAGAGTGGAAAAAGAGAGGAGGGGGTGGCGAGGGAAGGGGGAAGCGGGCAGGGGTGGAATGTAAATAGAGTCGTCTGGGCTGGGATAAGAATAATGAACGCCGCCGGGGAGAGGGCGGAGGGCTGAAATGAGAGGAGACGGAGAAATTAGGGGTGGCAAAAAAGAGGAAAAAAGGAGCGGTCGAAGGGGGGGGGAGGGGGAAACGACGTGGGCGAAACTTTTTTCCTCCCTTCCTTTTTATTGACTAATTGATTCATCGCCTTATTGAATGCCGCTCGTTCGTTGGCGACCCGGAGCGGGAAGGGAGAGGGCGGTGGTGGGAAGGAGGGTCAGCGAGGGGGTCGCGGGGGGATCGAGGGAGGACCGGTAAGGAGAATAATAGAGCCGGCGCGTAGGAACGAATCGCCGCGAGGGGGAAATCAAACCGCGGATACCGATGGATTAGGAGGAACGATATAAACCCTTGATGAAAAAGGGGCGGGAGGGGTGGAGAAATAGGGATGATAGGCGGAACGACGTTGCCGAGAATGACGAAGGTGTACGGCGAAGGAAGGGTCGGTGTGCACCCATACGCGTGCACCGCGGACGTTCGCCGATCCCAAGTAGTGGAAGGATGGATCTAGCGTGCGGAAGGAGAAGAGGGAGAGGAGAGCAGTCGTGCGCGGGGAGAAAGGAGAGAGACGGACCGATGTACCTAGATGGGTCTTTGAAGGGAATAAGCGAGATAAATAACGGGCGACTAACAATAAGAGGGACGGAGAGGCAGAGTGCGTGCCCTGCAAGATGCTCGAGAGGGACAAGAGAAATGGCGACGGGGAGGGGGGGAAGGGCGAAAGGGGAAGGGGGGAGGGTCTGGAGGCTGATAGGCCAGCGGGCCGGAGGGGGAGGGGGAGATAGGAAAGATGAAAATGGGCGAGGCGAGGCGAGGCGAGGCGCGGAGGGGTGGGCGGGGATCGTGGAAAATTGTACCGTGGGTGAAGGATGGTGTAAAAGGAGGGCGGGCTGCTGTAGGAAAGGTGACAGAGATAATGGGCGGGAGGGGCGAGGGGGAGCGTGGGGTGGGTGGTGGGGGAGTAAAAATGCGAGAGACAGTGGGAGACTAGGAATTGTAAAGCCGGGCTAGGCGAGATAGAGATGGGCCGCGCTCTTAATAAGAGAAAGAAGACGGGGGCCGGTATGACGGAGAAAACAGGGAAGAATGCGCGGATGGTATGGAGAACAAAAGGGGGCGCGTGTAAAGGATTGAAAGAGGAGGAAAGGGGCGAAGGAAGGAGAAAGGAGAGGAAGGTGCGGCGGAGGAAGACGCGGATGGAGGAAACGCTCGACGGAAGTGGGCCGGCGGAGATGTGGAAGAGGCGAGAGGAGTGGATAGCCTTATTCGTAGCTTCGAGGGAAGAACTTAACGCTTTACTTACCGGAAGCTTATTAACGCGTTAGCACGTTGGCTGCTACGTCTAAGGGAAGTGGATAAGCAGCGACGTGGAAGAGGCGACACGAGTGGATAGTCTTATTCGTAGACCGGGTAGACCGGTGTCTTATTCCTCGTTCCGGCCAAACTATCGCGCCTGACGCTTTACCTGCTGGAAGCTCGTTAACGCGATAACTTTTATAGCGGGACGCCTATCGTTTTACCTTTTGTCCCATCGTCTTTTATTCGCTTTATATCGACGACTATTCAGGAAACGAGGCAGAATCGAGAACGTGTGTACGATCGGTGGGCGTTATTACTCGTTTAAATTAAATGTCAGTCAATATTGTTGAAGCGGTTAATTGTCCATGACCCGCCTTTCCTCGGGGGTTTAAGCTTCTATGTATTTATATTGGCTCTTTTACGAGCTCGTATCGCAAAAAAAAAAGAAACGTACGTAATTTAGAGCACGTAAGTTTCAAGAGAAACGACGGTCGACTTGAGCCAGAACCTCTGCACGATGCGTCAATCGACGATGGAGGGTTTGCGTGAATTTCTCGCTATTGAATCTACGGTATATAATATTGCATGGAAAATCGTCCATCATCCATGAGTCGGAATCGAACGTGAATTTTCTACGCGGAGGAGTAAAAAGTCAGCGTCAAATACCAATCGTCCTAAGTCATCGATACGTTTTGGTAAAAGATATAAGAGCGTTGCGAAGAGTTCGTGTTCCAAAGGTTATCTAACCGTAGAACTTGTTTTCAAGAGGGCAAATATCCGCTCTTGTAGAACCAAGTTTGTTAAATCTGCGCGCAAACTCGACACCAACGGCTTCGCGCGATAATCCTCTTAAACGTGCCACAACAACAGCTATTCTCTCGTCCGATGTTAACATTCTTCAACTAGTTAACGATGCCTAGAAAGTAAATTATTGGCTCCACGCATAGTTTCGTAGCGTTGCGATTCCAACGTTACCTCGTTCAAGAAAACCAGAATTTATATACGCCACTTAACACCCTCGACTCGCTCTCTCGGATCGTATTCGAATGTTTAGATTCGAATAATATTTTTTACACCAAAGCTAAACGAGCGTGGAACGTCGAGTGGAAATGAAAACAAAATTTCCGGCACGCACCTTTGTCACACTCGAATCACGAAGTTATTCGACCAAAAGCCGTTAAAAACATTCGTAACAGTGCGTGAAAAGAATCTAATTGACAAAAGCACGGTAAGAAAACACTTTTTCCCTTTTCGAGACGAGACCTTTCACTCGACACTCCACGATTCTCGCTCCCATATAAAGAAATCATTATTCGTACAAAGCATTCGAAAGCAAGGCGAACGAGCAAGAGAAAAGTACGAATACCATAAAACATAACAAAATACGTTGGTATTGCGGACAAACTTCCGTCGGAGGGAGAGCAGCTCGGAATTACACGTCGACCCGATGCAATCGGTCGCGATTTAATCAAAAGCGGATAGAAACTTTATGAGCGCCCGGTAGGAAGAGGAAATGGATCTTGGCCGAGTAGATAAAGGCGTAATAAAATGATCGCGATAACCGGATATTAATAATACAGGGCAATCCGTCCTTTGGCCAGACCAACGGGCCAGCCTGGAGGGTTTGAAGCGGTCGAAGGGTAGAGGGAGAAAATTGGCACGGTCGGGTAGAGAGAGGTGCTTCAAAGGAAGTACGAGTAATTCTTTGCAATTTGAATGACGCAATCAAAATTCGAGGGTACCGCAAAATGTTATTTCGCGTATTTTACGTGCCGAGAAAGCGTACCGGTGCCGGCAGGGCCGCCTCCGAGACGACCAAAGCCCCGAGATAAACCGTTTTCGGGCCTCCTTGCGGTCCTTTCATCGCCGCTCGCGCCTGCAGTCGGTTTGGACATTTGCCTGCAGTTGCTTCCCATATACGCTCCGGATAGTTCGATCGTTTGACTCTAAAGGCGTCTTTAGAGCTTCCCCCTGCTTGAAATAGATCGAAGGCGTTTCTGGTCGCTCGGTAATTTTCATCGGCAACCATTGCTTAGCAAAGCGTTCCATTAATCGTAGGAGAAACGATGCGCCTTTGATTGGTAATATACAGTCGAAGCGTAATTAGTATAAAATACGTTATCGGTATGAAATGCGAAAGAGTCTTCGAAAGAAATTTTCGAGCGGTGCGTGTTATTCGATAAATTCACTTCGATGATATTTTCCATACGTAATGGGGTTACTGTATAGAAAAACTAGGATCTGGGTAAAGAGTTTGTTAGCTTCCAATGCTTTACCACGCTGGGAGATTTGTAATCGACATTTTGAAGGCTTGCGTAACTACTTCTACGAGCGTATTGATACAAATATTTGCTATCGCGATTTAACACTGAACCTATGAACATAACATGAACCTAAAGCGATCAAAATGACCGGTCTGTAGTTTCTTTACAAAATGACTGTGCTTCGTAGGGGGGAATTTTTTAAAGTTTTACACGATTTTACCGCGGAGTGTGAGTCATTCCATTAATCTATCGATATCTCTCGTTAATCCCCCTTTTCTTTAACGATGTATCTGGTGTACCTAAATATGTCCAGAAAGTAACTGGTAGGTTTAGTGTTAACGTTAATCGCACTCGCGAGGCTATATTTCCATTCGAACACCATACGAATTAACCTTATTTTCGAAGGAAGTATCCCAAGATAAAAGCCGTCCAACTTTTTCCGTAGATTCGGCCCTGAGTGCCGCTTGATTATCCGTCCGGAAAGCGGTTATACGGCGACACGTGAATAATACGTGGATACGTGGAAGAAACGAGGAAACTTTCCTGAGGGAGTATCCTCCCTCTTTCCTCTTTGTTCCTCGTCCGATTGAACGAGATAATGGAGGGAAGAGGAAGGGCGAATGTTTCTCGAGCGAAAGGCGAAAACGGGAGAGAGAGAGAGAGAGAGAGAGAGAGAGAGAGAGAGAGAGAGAAAATCGGTAAGAGCGACACCGGTAAGGTAAAGGTTCCCTTCCGCTACTTTCGAGACGTCGGTTACGTTTTATCGTCCCAGGAGCCAAAGTTAAATGCGACTTATTAAAAATTACTCGACGAACGTCGTTCGCCAAATTAAAAAGGGGCCCACGATCCTCGAGAAATGCAAGAAGTTGGCCTCGAGTAGTTCCTCCCTTTTAAGACGAGGGGAAAAAAAAGGCGTAGTCGCGTTAATTTAATGGGCGACGGTGTAAACGGAAGTGGCACCGGCAGGTCCTGAAATTAACACCACGTTTATCCAGCACCTTGATACCTTCACTGCCGAACTCGCGTATAGGTGAGCCCACGGAGCGAGTGCTCGTCGAGTTGAGTGGTAGTAATGGTTAAATAATGGTAATAGTTGGGCAATGTTCGTATTAAAAGCTAATATTTAGATAGAGTTTCGTAATCGCTGTATAATTTAATTTGTATCTGGTCATCCGAATTTGAGCCGTCTACGCGACGTGTAAAATAGGAAATTGCCGTTGGTTACGAATAAAATAAAAACTGGAAATTTAATAAAAAGTGTGTAAAAATATTTTTGTTTGATCTCGGCTAATAACACGCGTGACCGATTATTTCTCCTTTTTCTAGTGTCAAGACCAGAACCGCTAATCACTTTCCAGATACATTTAAGTGCGTCGCGTATACCTTGTAAAAAAAGAGAAATTGTCAATAGATCGATACGATGATCTATACCCTGCAATACTCTCCCGCAAAATCTCAAAGAACTCCTCGACGCGAAGTTATGCAATTTTTCTAAGGAAAGACCGACCAGTACTTTAGAGTTGATAACAGTTAATAAAAGAAACGCACGAATCGCAGCGTTATACTCGACGAGTCAAACGATGCGGTATTGCATTGATTGGTTTTCGAAACAAACAAGTCCGTAAAAGAATAATTTTAGTTATAATTTATACAAATGTATACATCTATTTAATAGGTAATAAAAATTACATCCGCGTATTTAGATGTTGTTGCTTCGCGACGCAGAAAATGTTAAGAACTGGTGCGTTAAGCGATACGGCGGAGTCTCCTGTATCTTTGCCGGGATCATCCGAATATCCTGATGTAGGAACTTTCTGCCATCCCAACTGAATGTGACCTGGTAACAAACGCCTCCCGCTCTGGTATACGTAATGTATACTTTCCTGTGTGCGACCAACCGACTCCTCGTCATAACAATTCAACAAGAAAGTTTCGACGTGCGGCGCTAGAATGGCAACTAAGAACTAAGTGAAACACGGATGGTTCTACCTATCGAAACAGATATACGGTATAATGAAGATGCGTCAAAGTGGTGAAAGTTTCACGATAACCGATCTCGATGTTACGTGGAAAGTTTTTCCATCCAAAAATTATCCTTCCCTTATTAATTCGCGCAACGATGGCCGTGTCTTAATTATAACGACACGGCCATCGTATAATAGCACGATAATAGTAATGAAAGGAAACACGTGTATTTTTATCTATCGATACTCCAACGATAAGGACTCCAACCTTATCAAATTTAAACGAACAATACGCAAAAGCGTCCATCGTGAATAGTTCACGGTCTTAATTTATCCCCACACATTTCAACAAACGATACCTTTATTTCTATCGGAAAAAAGAACATTTGTAGAATATTCCATGAAAGAGGATTTTTTGCGAGGTACGATTCAGGTCTGATGGGGTTAAATCTACTACACATTATAATGTACATGGAACGTAACAAATAAGAACCCCAATCTTATGAAATGTAAAGCAACAATACACAAAAGCGTCCATCCTGAATAGCCCACACCCTCGATTCATCCGCACTCATTTCAACAAACGAGGCGTTCACTTCCATCGGTAAAAAAAAAACCGTCTGTACAAAATTACGTAAAAGGGTATTTTTTGCGAGCTGTAATTCAGGCCTGAAGGGGTTAAATCTGATATCGGGGGCTCTGGTGAAGCTCTAATCGTTCGATGCGCGTTCACTACTTCACCGGCTAAGTACAATTTATCAGGCTACGTTGATACGATACCTCGTGATCGTGGGTCCAGTAAATGGCCAGGGGCGGTTCGGGGCTGTGCCGCACGATGCAGGTGAGATTCATGGTGCTACCCTTGTTTATGTACATTTCCGGCTCACCGACGATCGATGTAACGGGCTCTGTCGAATAACAGAATAACAAAAAATAGATAACCATCGATGGCAAAGTGGCATCGCTCCCTCCTTCCTTTCCTCCTCTTCCTGGTAAAAAAAAAAAATACCAGGAAGAATAACCAGGTTTCATTTCCGCCTCGTCGATCGACGAGTGCATACGCGTGAGCATGGGAATGGCGTAATGACAATCCTGGATTCAGTGTTGGGCTCGCGTTTAATTATCGCTAGGCTCATTTTTCTCCACGTCGCTGTATGGAAATTAAAAAATAGGGATAGAGCAATAAAGGGAAGCATAGCGCGTAGGATTTGTCGTTACAGCCAGACTGTAAGACCAGGCATCAGGGCCAGCTTCGAAAGTTGTGTACGTAGGAATGTGGAAGGGACAGCGGTACTGTCTTAAGCTGCAAAGTGGGCGTTTAGAATAGACAGCGAGTCTCCTTGGTTAGAATACAAAAAAGGATGTCCCCTCTCGCACGTACTTTCGGATTGGCCCGCTATTGGCGGAAACGCTTACGCATACTAATCAGTCGTACGGGAAAGGGAGAAGGAGTGAGACGTATCGTGATCGAGTGAGATAGAACGAGCGATGTATCAATCGTTAAGCTATTGGTAAGTAAAAAAGGAACGATCGATTTTTGAGTAAAGATAGATAAATATAATCAATTAAATGCCGTTCATTTTATTTATTTAGCAACCTACTGTGCCTCGGTGTTGGACTTCCGCAAACTCGCGAATTGCGAATTTTGATGCGATCATTGTTAAAACGTATGAAAAAAGGAAAAGCGGGAATGTATATGGAATAGAAGGATGTCAGCTATTCAGGAATACAGTGTCATAGGGAAGGTTTCAAGCTTAATAATCTACGATAATTAATATATATAAAATAAAGCATGGTCTTCTCGCGTAGCTAACGGAGAGAACTCGAGCCATCGATATTGTTCTCGCACCTTTCCTTCGCTTAGCAGGATGAACTTTAAATTAATGCCAGAATTCTACTATTTCCGAGCGAGTAATTTTATCGAATTTTAGCGAGTGGAGAGGAGAAGAATGGAAGCGGGTTCAAATATGGAGAGTACACCTTTCATCCCTGTAAAATGTGCCAATTTTTCAGCTCGGCACGGTATTAACGAGAACGACAAAAGGCAGAGATTTCGATCGTCACCTTGCTGGCGCGCACACGTCGATGAGGAGAGCCCGTTCGGTCTCTTTGGCGGCACAATAATAACGTTATGGTAATAAGTGGGGCACGCTGAACGTATTCGCTGTCCCGTGGGAAATGCATCGAAAATGCAATGCTTCCCGTATGTTAATTTCACCGAGGGCATAATCATCGAGCTGGCGAAAATGTTCCTCGTGTAAATTTGGTTTCGATAAAAAAAAGCAGCCACACGCGCGCGTACTTGCGCGTACTTGGAAAAGATTCGTTATTTGAAATGGAGATTGGAGGACAAGCGAAATGGGTTTTTGCCGACGAAGGAGGCCACGGTGATATTACGATGGAAAGGAGCGGCCGCATGTCCTGGAATTACTGCTCGTGTCGTCCCGTCGACAGGACGATTACGGAATCGAGGATTAACCCCTTGCCTCGTCATTTGATCTTTTATTGCTCGTGACGCAGGGACAAATGGAGATCCTCCTCGTTCGAAGGCAGTGCCTTGAATTTCTCCGAATTGATTGAACGAAAACCGAGAGGATCCGAGTGCTGTATCTTCGAACGATATTCTTTTTGATGTATAAATAAACAATGGCGGAATGCGCCTTTGTCGGAATTTAATCCTGAAGTCGCTGCGACGACGAGTAATTCGAGGAATTGATTTGGTTGAAGGAAAACTGAAAGGATCCAACCGCTATACCGACCTATATTGATCCAACCACTTGGATTAGATGCACTTTTTGAACGATTATCGAAGGATTTTACGACTCGAGTTACCGGCCAGACATATTTCAATGTACCGTTTAAATACTGGGAAAAAAGGAATAAAGTAAAAATACGAATGCTATTGTATGCGTGGCGCAATGAAATTATAGAAAACTATAGCAAAAAAAACGCCGTTATAAAGAACTCTAAAAGCTATATTTCATTCTTCTAAAAAATAACGGATCGTTTTTTCTAAAAAAGGATACACACCGGTTGGGTAGTTTTAGTTTGAACGAGAGCAAGACATATAACTGTAAAGTAAAAGAAGAGAACACGCTTTTATCTTACATCTCGGTTATAATGATTTACAATGGGCAAGTCGTGCTCTTTTGTTTATTCCGTACGCTCGTTGTTATTGGGTTGGTATTTTACCGGATCAGCATTTTCAAACATTTTTTACCAGTATTTTAAATGGATGGTCAGCATTTCTGATAAAATATCAGCACGAAATATGCACGGTCAGTATCGCGTTGGCCAATACAAAAATTGTCGATAGTTTAAACACATGGCGCGTGTTTATAATAAAAAAAATCAGTAAACGGTTTATAAGCGACATATGCCGGACAAAGGGACAAAAATATAGCGACAAATTTCAATTTGATACTAAAATTTCACTCATGCTCGTCGGATTAATATTTTATATCGGCGTTTTGTTTGCTCAAACATTTCAAAATTATGAATATATAATTGCCAAATGAAAAGAAATAGTTACATTACAAGGCACAGAGCGTATTCGGTTCTTTAACCTTTGGCATCGACAACTATCGTCATTCGCTCTGGTAATTACTACGTTAAACATACCTACTATTTTAATAGTGCACAAAGCCACGTAGTTCTATGCAAAATTCAATCGTCCAGATCGTTTGAGCTACGATCTACCGTTTAAGGTGCGTTCCGAACAACCAGAACTATACTACACATATCGCATCGCAAAACCAGAGGAGCTGGATTCGAACCCGGTTCTCCAAAGAATACGAATACATTCTCAGCCGTTACGTCCGTCGCGAAAGCATCGATATATAATACATTAAACGTTCGTTTAACCTCTGCGTTATTTCGATCGCCAACCACGGATGGAGGGGGTGGAAGCTCGAGAAATACTCGACCCAGGAGCGCAGAGGATTAACGGGAGAAGGTATAACGCGGAAGCAAGGTAGGGCGCAAAGGGTAATGTACGGAAAATAATAGAACGTCGGGGGAAACTCGACGTGGAAGCCCAAAGGGTTAACGAGATATGGTATAATATACGTATAATGAAAGTATATTGCGATGGGTAATGCAGAGAGACCGACCGACAACGGAAAGATGCATGGAATGTCCAATGGGCGGTGTGGTCGACACTTGACACTCGTAAGTCCCGGAGTCACGTCGCTGCGGATATTTGACTTGAAGGGTCCAGTCCTCCGTGCGTGGAAAGTGCGAGGCGACGAATCTCTGGTCGGACGTGTAGGTCTCCACGCCCACGGTCAGCAGGTGAATGTCCCTGTGCCGCACCCATGACACCTGGAACCAAAAGCTCCTTTATATTTACCGATCATGTTTTCCCGCGCCTTTGTCAACGTTGTATTCGTTTTTCGTTCATTTCCCTTTTCCTATTTTATCATCTCCATCGAGTTGATTAAATTGTACGTTGCATTGCGTTTATCGAATTTTTTTTTTTATTCTATCGTGTTCCCGATGCATCGAGTTTTTACGTCGAGGTGTTTGGATGGGTTTGGGCCGACCAGAATGCGGGGTAGTGAAAAAAGAGGTAAAGAGGTCAAAGATGGACGCGTGAGTCATGCAGGTAAGAAGGTTAAGCATAGGATCATGACTATGAATGTATTGTGAGGAGAATGACGATCGGAGATAGAGAGAAATACGTAAAAAGTACGGCGTTTGTTTTTGTACCGAATTTATAGAAATATTATTGTTTATTCTGTGGAATCGATCGATCGTTTAAATTAAGGTGTGTTTGCTGCATTTTCGTGGGCTCCTCCGGAATCGTATCTCATCGATATACGCATTTTCCCGCGTATTTTATAAATCATATTCCATTAACGTCATAATTATTTTTCAGTTCGTTTTGGACCATGCACGGTGATTTGGAATGCGAAAATATTTGTAAAAATACTCGATACGGAATGTGTTTTAAGGAATTTTCGTACAAATCAATGTACGTCGCATTTTGGCTACGTTTTCAGGATTTTGAATGGCTGTGAAAGTTGCGATTTAACGTTGGAAAGCAAAAAATAACGGAACAAAAGTTTGACTCTGCATTTCGATCATTGTTCGGTGCTTCCATGAAACCGCGAATTTCTGACCGGCAGGTTTAATCCTCTTCGCCCGAAGCGTTGTCCTTTTTGGTGAATTACCGACAAGGCGGGGTCTTTCGTGATTCGCGGAAAGCGAGTTATGATATTTTATACCAACGACGTATCTCGTTTTCATTAATTTCTCGACATTATTTGAAAAACTGGAAAAGGCTCAGAAAACGATTAGCGACGAACCGCGAAAAATCGCGATTTTATACGAATCGCTTAATACGTTTAAAAAATTATAACAAATCATCGCACGATCATATCGACCATAACTCGATGATTTTTTGTTGACTCAGCATCGAAAACACTCGCTGTACACGGGACAGATGTCGCTCAAAAACGATGTTTTTCCCTACTCTTGTCCAAACTCGATCCCTGCGCGAAAAAAAAGCACGAGTATAATCGAGAACAAACCTGGATGCATGATTCGTGTAAATCATAAACACGCGAAATGCGTCTTTATTCAAATCTCGCGATAAAACCGAATATGCATTATGATAATGACCCTTCGCGGTCGTCCGTAGAACATTTTCGTCAAACGGACATCGTTTAGCACGCCGAGAGCCTTTACTCGCGATCTTCGAAGGGCGATTAATATTGCACCGTAACCTGGGATACGCCTGTTATCGACGTGTCCCGCGTTTCACAACGTTTGGATCTTACTGGCCAGCGTTATAGACTGGCAAACAGCAATGGCAATTTAAGCTTTTCTCGTAGCGGTACTCGGAAGCATGGCTATCCCATTAGTCGGAATTACTTCCCCTCGACCAGCGGCCGGCGTCTGCTCGGTCATTTATCCTTTGGAAAAATTTTGCTTTGGAAGAGCGTTGTTTGAATAAATTTCCCTCCTTCTTTTGCAACGAACCTACAAAGTGCAACATTTGTAAATTATTTCAAGGTTCATTTCGCGTTATTGCGATAAGCGTGGTGGTTTTCATTGTATAATTAGAATCCGACGAGGCTGTTTAATTTAATTTTGTTCATTGTCCCGATAACCGCGAATGGGCATTCTGCAGAGGATTGATGCACGAGTGTTTATCTTTCTGCCACGTTTTCTTGTATGTTTATTCTATATGTACATTGATTCTTCTGTTAAATATATTCGTAAAGTATTTACATAAGTTGCATAGTTGTTTTCCCGTAAATTGCTTAAAGAAGACCGTTTTGAGTTGGTTATTAAATAGATTTATTTCATAAAAGTGAGGTATAGTATTCCGTGTTCGTTATATTCTTATGATTTTCGTTAGTCCGACGTTTTTTTTAAATGGTCGTCCATTTGCAGCCTAGATTTCCGGGCCAACCGACGCGAGTCCTCGTCTTTCGCCCGTATTCCTGTTGGAGTATACGTCTAACCCTTTCTTTGCAGGGTCTTTTTTGCTCGGTTTTAAAATACCACGGTCGGAGAACGAAATTGTCTTTCTCTTTTTAATATTTCTTTTTTAAATATTTTCTTTAACGATAAAAAAGTGATTCGGTTTCTTTAGCCGTGTTATTTCAAAATCGTGTGGAAAAAGACCTCGTAAAAAAAGTATTGGTCGTAATGAACATTGGTTGCTTCGGTCTCATTTATTCCATATTGATCGTGCAGTTTTGCATTTGACCTTATTTTTTCATCGAACAGTTTATGAACGTATATCACTGCAAAGTCTACCTCTGCAAACTTCAATTATGTAATCGACGAATTCGAACAGCCTACTTTCCATTTTTTTTTTTTGCTTGTATGTCATTTGAAGAACTTACGAAGTTACCGCAAATGTGTGCGTGTGTGCAGGTTGATCAAATGAACCGAAACTAGAGATACATCGTTTATACCAGCATTTCCCGACATTTAGGTCGCAACGCAATATTGGGCTAGGTTACACTTTTAATGGGCTACGGCTAGAAAATTACAAATTTAAAAACTCGTTGGTTCAACATTTTTCCGCGGTTAAGTTTAAATGACCAAAAAAAAAAAAAAATGAAATTCAAGCGTTCGTTATAAATCGAGTTTCATCCAGATCACTATTAATAGAAATCTACCGAACATTTTTTGCATGTGGATCGTTTAGTCAAAAATACATCATCCCATTTATTTCGAAAATAAACGGTTGCTTTGGTCGACCAAAATCTCATAAAACGTCCATCACAAACGTTTCTCGCTTTTAAACATTACGCTACGCCATAAACATCGCAAAGTAATATGTTGGACCAAACATATTAAATAAAACGGATTAGGTAACGTTGTTCTGTACAAGAATAAGACACTTACGGCGGGAGTATCCCGGTATACGACCAGCGAGGCTAAAAGTTTCTCGTTAGAATATTCCAGGCTTCAACGAAGAAAGAGTTAAAAGAAAGTACCGGTAGAGCCAGGATGATGTAGCGGATAGAAACTCAGACTTCCACGCGGAGGATCCGAGTCCAAATCCCGACCATCAACGCTCGAGAATTTTCCATGCAATATGTATACCGTAGTTCCTCTGGTTTGGGATCCGCGTTAAAATAGTAGATCCTAGGCCAAATGACCTTAGTAGTCCGTGGTGAAAATAAGAAAAAAGGGGGAAGCTTTCCAGAGGTACGCCGGTATAGTGGATAAAGAAACTTCCACGATGAAGATCCAACTTCGAATTTCGCCCATCAGCCGCAGAGAATTTTCCACGCGATATGCTTACTCTAGTTTCGGAGGTTTAGAATCCACGTTGAAACGCGTAGGTCCCAGGCAAAATGACCTGGGCGATCGATATGGGAAAGAGCAAAAAAAAAAAAAAGGAGAAAAAACAGAACGAAGTAATGACAAATTTTAATGCAAAAAAAGTGACGGTCAATATTTTAAATAGACGGTCGGTATTAATGACAAAATACGGGCACGCAGTGTAAACGATCATTATAATTTTGGGCCAACGCGCAATTTGTCGATATTTTAAACGCGCGTTCCATATTTATGATGAAATATCGGTTTGTCATTTATACGTTATATATATATATATATCGGCCAGGGAAATTAGTCGAATATACCATAGATTTTCTACCTCCGGCGCAACTGATTTTTTCGTCTCGTTTATGAGCCGTCCACTCGTGATTTGCATCGCGTTGCGAAGTATGAAAAATGGCGCGTTCCACGCGGTACAACGTGTGTCGTTTCGCGACTGGCCTATGCAGGATCGCCATATGGAATCGTACTGGAGAAAGACGGTCCATCGAAAAAGTATCGAAAAGATTAACGAATAATCGGCCAGTTCTTTTCCGGCCGCGTACGCGAGCTTTTTCCAAACAAAAGCTCGACATCGGTGCGGAATTTACCAACGGCATTAATGTGCGGCCGTGAGCTAATTTTGGATTACATAAAATATGATCGTGCAGCCGGCAGTAGGTTGGCCGAACGATAGCGGTTAATTACTCAAACTTTGAACGACGCCAGTGTGACGCTGATCGTATTCTCCAGGGTCTTGTTAATTGCGTTATGAAAATCAGAAAAGTGGAGTTTTTGTAAGCGGCTTTGCGAGCATCTTTTCGAATTTACCGGAAGTCGGTCGCGACAGAAGTGCGGCATTTTGGCTGCGAGCTCGTCGCTTCGAAGTCCCACTATGCGCTCTTGCATAAACGATTCACCCTCCATATTCAAACTTACGATAAGCGTGGAAGGCTGACCGTGAGTCGCGGTGCGGATGCAAATTATTGGAAAATGGCAAACGACGAATGTTCAACGGTGCAGACGGTGAAATAATTCATGCAGCCTCGCGATATGACGAGGAACAATCGTAAGGAAAGGTTAACGTTCGCACCGCGGTTTTCACGCTCGCAATTGTAGATAATGGGAAAAGAGAGGAAGAAGGAACTTGGAAGAGAGAAGAAGGCGCGTTAGAATGTCAGACGTATTTGTTAAATGTAGTTTTACTTAAATAAATCTGGCTTTGCTCGAATAAATATTTGGTATTTTCCCCGAGTAAAGAATTTATTCGACTTCAAACGAGAAAAGCTTTCGACGATTCTCTCCGACTCGTGTTTTTACTTATCTTTACTTTTCTTTCGCTCTTATTGTATTCAACGCAAATACCTAGAAGAAAATTAATCGCTCCTTCGAGTTACAAGATACTTAAAGAAATTCTCGAAACGAAAACTCACATTCGTCGTACGTTTCGAACATCGTGCGCGATCCTTTTCAATTCGATAAGATTTTCCGCGTTTTACGATTACATAAAATATTCGTACTAGACATTCCGTATACAATTGATCCATACAAATATATTCGATAATTAGTATTGCTGTCAATTTGAAATTATAATTTTTCCATTGGCCTAATTTTCCTATTCTCAACTCAAAAACTTCAATTTCTCTTACTCGATGGTAGCTTGAAAGGGATCGCGCAGAGCACAGCGCGAGCTCCCGTTCCAAGGATTTCCAAGCAAAGTAAGTAAATTGTGCAGGGACCGCCCTAATGTGTCGGGCACCGCACGCCAGTGGATACCGCGTATTTGGATAACAACAATTGATGACCCCGGAGCACGTCCGTAGATTCGCGCGGGCATCAATTTGCAACCGCGCCTGGCGTCGGTTATTCTCCGCCTAAATGATTACGAAGGTTATGGCACTTTGCGCGGTACGCTTATTGTCGCGTACACGTTGCAAAAGTGGTTCAAAATCATAGTGTCCTGACCAAAGTATAAAGACACCCATTGATTCGTGTGAAAATTAGAGTATACAAGTTTTCGAGATTACCGGTCAAAAATCGAAAGACAAGACGATCAAAAATAAAATGGTACGGTCAATAGCGTCGATTGAAAAATACGAGAATCGCCTATGACGAATATGATATTAAACTCGAATTCTGAACGAGTTCTTTTTGAGATCCATGAATAATCAAATGCCAGGTAATAACGATTAATCGGATTTCAATTCCGGGGTAAGTAAAAATTTATCAAAACACATTTTGCATTGGGAATTTTGACCGGGATTTTCGCATTCTGAACCACCGTGCGCCACGACAAACATACACGGTAATGAATATGCATTACAATCCCCGCGGTCCAATAAAGCACATCGTCTCGTGTCTTCCGCGTGGCTCGTTGATTGCTCACCGATCATTTAACCCTGCGTGCGATCGATCGACGTGTTTTTCGTGCCTGCACCCCCAATTCCGAGGGATGCTCTCAATATCGCGCGGATGATACGCGAGGAATGTACTCTACAGGGGGTTTCATAAAATTCGTAATGCCCCCTTCATTTCTCCCTGCGCGAAAATAAAAAAGGAATTAAAAGAGGCTGATCACTGTGAGCGCAAACCTCGGATGGAAAGGGGATTATACGATAGATTCAAAATTGAAACTAAGTCGACGTTCGTTTCGAAAGTTTTTTAAGGTATTACGTTTAATTTTAGATCGAATGGACGCGCTCGGAATGCGTACGCGTTGGAATGAAATTTTGTTCAAAATACGATCTATGTATTTTGCGGATCTTCGAGCTCGCGTTATTTTCGATTGAGAGACGAAATAATCCATATCCTCTTTGGAAATATATCCATAACGATTAGTCACGTTTAATCGATCACAACGTATGGGATCTCCGCTTAAATGATGAACGGAGTTTGCAAAACTAATGTGGCTGTAATTCTGAATTAATATTAAATAAATCGATCTTGCATCACCCGTTCGTTCTCCAAACGAACCTGGCTCGTTACGCGAAATTTCGTAGGTAGACTACGTTAATTATGGACAGATCGTATTATCATAATGGAATTGGACGAAGGGCAATAATTAAGTAAGGATCCAGCAGCACCTTTGGAGTCTCGCGGGATACTTCGCCGATCTCGCTAGGGTGCACCTCTCTTCCAAAGGATTAATTTCGCGCCTCGATGTACTCGCTTTCTGCCTGCTTCAGCGTTTAGAAATTAACCACGGTTTAACCGAGGGATATCGCGAAAAGAATGCTGAGTGGTATTAAAAAGGAGCAGGTTTAGCGGTATTAAAAAACCATCCTCCATTTAATCCAGGTTGCTCAAGGTTTGATTACCTCGTAACTCCTCTCGGCGATCGGAGGGAGGCGCGCACCATTACTTACGCCGGGAGGCAAATTTTCATGTCTATGCATCATAACTGAAATACCTAAGGAGTATTAACCGAGAAAGGATCGGGCGGTACCTTTCGATTTTTAGGAGATACTTCAGTGATCTTCCCACGCTTCGCTTCCCCGGCAAAGAGTTAATTTCATGCCTGGATGTGCTTACTTTTAACCGGCTTCAGCGTTTATAAATTAGCCGCGCTTTAACCGGCGAAAATCGCGAAAAGAATCTTGGAGAGAAAGTTTGTCGGTATTAAAAAACCATCGTCGATTTAACCGAGGTTACTCGACGTTTGACTACCTCACGACCCCCCTTGGCAGAGGTTTCGACAGGGCTCGAGAGCGTAATTTACTCTAAAACTCGAGTCCGCACGGTTATATTATTTGGATAGAATTATACGGAAAATAGTAACTCCGAAAAGACCCGGAACGCTCTTTGAGCTCTCGCGAGATACTTCGGTGATTCTCCCACGGTTCACTTTCCTCGCAAAGAGTTAATTTCATGCCTGGATGTACTTACTTTCCTCCCGCTTTAGCGTTTATAAATTAGTCGTGGCTTAATCGATGGGAATTACCGAAAGAATGCTGAGAAGTATCGAAGAGGAGTGGATTCAACGGCATTAAAGAACCATCGTCGATTTAACCGAGGTTACTCAACGTTCGATCGCGAGACGACCCTTCCCGACCATTCGACGGGGGAACGGAAGCGTAATTCGTTCTAAAAGTTGAATTCTTACGGTCGTATTCTCGCGATCGAATTATGCGAAAGATAAGTAACCAAGCAAGGATCTCGAATCTCCTTCGAGGTCTCGCGAGATACTTCGGAGGTCTTCCCAGGGTTCGCTTTCCTCCCAAAGAGTTAATCCATACCCGGATGTGCTTACCTTTATCCCACTTCGGCGTTTATAAATTAGCCGCGTTCTGACCGAGGAGAATCGCGAAAAGAATTCCGCGGAGAAAGTTTGTCGATATTAAAAAACCATCGTCGATTTAACCGGGGTTACTTAACGTTTGATTACCCCACGACCCCTCTTGACGATTCGAGTGGGGCTCGAGGCATTACTTACAATTAAAGTCGAATCCGGTACGGCCATTCGCGGAATTCAGATTTAAAGCTCTTACAAATGGTGAGTGGAAGCGATTCTGGAGGCCGCGGTGGCGTTACCCCCTGCCCCTGCCCCTGCCCCTGCACCTGCCCCTATCCCCGCTTCCTCTCCGAACCCAAGCCGGGTTTCATAAAATTTTAATAGCTGACCCGGCAGGGGAGCCGTTACGCGAGGGGGAGGCAGAGGTTGGGGAGCGGAAAAAAAAAGGAGGAACGAAACTGTCGTTCTCGCGCGTACATCCGCGAGGCAAATGAAAAACCTTCCGATAATTTAATCCAAAACAAGGATATCGACGTCGACCAAAGGGGACCGTGCTGGAAGGCAAAAAGCAAGAGCAATAACAACGGCAGCCTCCTTTCGCGAACGTTTCAAAAAGGCGAATCGAACCGGGGCGTAACGTTTTCCCCAGGAGGAAACTCGAAAGCGAATAAATTCCGAAGGAGGAATAAAGTCGATGGAGGAAGCGACGAGTAAGGAACGCCTTGGAAATCTCGCGCTTTCTTTCTTTGTCCCGCTTGCCTACCTCCCCCCCCCTCTCATTCTCTCTCTCTCTCTCTCTCTCTCTCTCTCTCTCTCGCTCTCTCTCTCTGTCGCTGCATGACGAGGACCGACGGGCCGCAGCACCGTCGACGCGCGGTCAAGGAGATGTAGAAACTTAGATTGTATTTGCCGCGGTTATTGCGATGAAGTTTCTTTCGCACGGTGCCCGTCCGCCATGTTTTGCTTTTTTTTCTCTCTCCCTCCCTCTTCCTCCTCCTCGCTCTCGCAACACCCCTTTTGCCCAGGCGCGACCAAACTTCCCGTCCGCCAGCGGCGAGGAGAGAAACAAAGCTAATAAATCCGCTTCCCATTATCTCTCCCGCGGGAACAGCCGAGCGGCCCCTGGGAAGGACCCGTTGAAATCGCGACACCTTCCAGGAGCGTCGGAGGAGCGGGAGGAAGCGAGAGAGGGAGCGAGAGACGGAGGAAGGGGTGGAGAACGAGCGAATAAGCGAATGAGGGGGAGAGATGGAGATATATAGGTGTGACAGAGGGTAAGAGATGGAACAAGAGAGAGAGAGAGAGAGAGAGAGAGAGAGGAGGCGGCAAATGAGCGAGCGGACGAATGAAAGGAGGAGAGAGAGAGAGAGAGGGAGAGAGACGGGGAAAGAGAGAAAGGGATGCGTGGATGGAAAAAGTGGGCGAGTCGGTGGGTGAACGAGTGAAAAAAGGAAAGAGAGAGAGAGAGAGAGAAAGAGTCTCGAAGACGATGAGGATCCACTCCTCGTGCTACGGGCACTTTAATCCTCTGTATTCGATGCCGGAGTCACTGGTGACTCCTTCTAACCCATCGCCGATCGACGGTTTTAGCTCGACCGAGCAACCGTGACCGGCTTCGTTGTTCCTGCCTTTTTATTTGGATTTTCTTTAAAGACCGGTGCTCGCGTTTTTTTTTTAGTTTCAACTTTTTTTACGGTCCAGTGTTTGCGTCTCTGTATTTGGTCTTTTTTAAGAGCAGTGTCGGTTTTTTTATTGGACATTCTTTCGAGGACCGGTGTACGTGTTTTTTTCCTGAGATATTCTTCGATGAATCGGTGTTCGGGCTTTTTATTTGGAATTTTTTTAACGGACTCGTGTTCGTGTTTTTTTAAATACTCGTTTAACCCTCCGTGAGCACCGTTGGAGCCACCGCTGACTCGTTTTAACCCTCCGTCAACCGACGGTTTTAAGGTACGCCGATAATGGTGCTTGGGTTTGCATTCCGCGTTTTTTTTACCAAGACTTTTTTACGGGCATCGTAGACGTGTTTTTTTGCACTCGGATATTTTTTTTGGATCTGATTTCGTATTTTCCGTTTTCAATTTTTTTTTGGTTGACTCGTAATATTGCTTTTACGAAAAGCGATATTTCGATATCAGAGTCCATTAACGATGTACTTTTAACGATGTAAATATGCGATGAAATGCGAAAACGTGTCGACGAAGTGTAATAAAAAAATATTATTTCTGTGGAATAATCAGCGTAAACAACATATGCGCTGATAATGATATTTGGACAACGAAAGTAGCTGAATAATTGTATATAAGATGAAAAGTGGACATTCGGCTATCGACAAATATCGTTAACAATATTCGTTCTATCTCAAAATATAACGTGTACGTTATGAACGAAGAAGACGTATAATTGATATACGTATAACATAAATAGGAAACCGACGTGCAATTTCAATCCCGACAATTACTTGTTTGCGATATATCACTGAAATACGATACACACGCCGCCTTCCTTGTACGCGTAGCCTGTTGTTTTGCCAGTAGAATTACGCTGGAAAGTTTGTACAACGTGAAAATGTTTACAACAAGGTATAAACCTAGCCGTCAGATTCGTGAAATTAGCGTGGCAGTCAACGTTTGAATTCGACTTTATCCGCATAAATTTATTTCGACCCTTCTCGTCGAAAAGATTAACTGTAAAATTTACGTAAACGCACTTTAAAAAGACGCTAAATCCTTGAAAAAAAAAAAGAAAAACATTTAAAAGCAGGGTTCGAAATCACTTTTACGGATAGACGTTCGAACAAATCGGTTCACAAAAAAGATTCGAAATAAGCTCCGAAACGTTTGCTAACCGCGGATTTACACGTTCTTGAAAAGCGAAATTCTAAACGAGCTCTGAAATGTCTGCCAACTGCCGATTTACAGGTTCACAAAAAGTAGAATTCAGAGTAAGCTCCGAAATGTTTGCCAACCGTCGACTTGCGCCCGATAGCACGTCGGCGTTACCAAACACAAAGGTGTTCATCCCGCCGAAATATTTGCCAACTGTCAATTTTCACGTTCGCGAAAAGAAAAATTCGAAATAAGCTCCGAAACGTCTGCCAACCGTCGATTCGCGCGTTCGCGAAAAGAGGAACTTCAAACGAACTCCGAAACGTTTGCCAACCGTCGGCTTGCATCCGGCACCGCGTCGGTCCTTACCAAACTCAAAAACGCTTTTCTCGCGCGAAGTTATCGACGAAAAAAAAGCGCTAACCAGTCCTCGAAATCATTTCTAGAAATAGGCAACGTCGCAAAAGAGAGTACTCCGAAGAACGTCCGAAACGTTAAACGACCATAGGATTCGCACCCTCGCGAACTCTCGACAACCTCCAAAATCTCCCTCGAGCATCGACTCAAAATACAAGCTCGCAAAAGGAAAAGTCTGAAAACGCGCTTCGAACGTGTTTACCAACCGTCGATTCGCGCGTGTAGAAAAAGAGGAATGTCGAATAAGCTGGAGAGTATTTGCCGAGCGTGGGGCCGCGGCCAAGAGAGCGGGTCGGTGTTACCTGGGGCGAAAAGCGTCGTCGATGGTTCTTCTACGTACCGTGCGATCGCCAAGATTGCGAACGCGGCAGTTTAGAGTCGCGGTCTTGCCGACCAGAGCCGTCACGTTGTGAGAGGCCGAGACGTCGAAGTAGGGTCCTCGGTCGAGAGGCTCCAGCGCCCTGTTCTCGTACATGCCGAGGTCGGAACTGCAGCGGGCTGGTCCTTGCACTTTTCGAAAGGGAGAACAGGGATTAGCAACTTCGGAGGTGTGACGCGACTTTGAATGTTACGGCCGTCGATTTTGGGATCTATACCTCGACGGCTATAAAATTCTCGCTTCGTTACGGAGTTTAGTTCTAAGGCTGTTACGGAGTTTAGGAGGTAGCTAAAGGGACGTGCATGGCGATCAGGGGTAAGGATGAGAAGTCTAATTTTGAAGCGATCGAGATCGTTCTTTGCCCAAAGAGGTCCTTTAATTCTCCAATATGAAGCTTTCTATAATATATCCGTCACTCGCGAACTACTTTCTAGTCGCGAGAACCTTTTTATAATAATAGTATATTGATACGTATTGGATAGTGTGTTTCTGCAATTATGATTTTTCACTTTGGTACGGTATTACGCGTTTTTTGGTATCCGTACAATTTTGACGATTCTCGACGATTTATAGTATTTTTGTGGCACACCTATAGGAATATAACTCGACGAAGATCGCGAACAGCGGGCAAAATGTCGTAACCTGGATTGTAGGAAGGCACGTATTCAAAAATTACATTACCTCCAAATTGTTGCGGATAAAGGAACGATCGTATCTTTTTCTACGGTTTAACGACTTTGCCTCGACTCTTTTGAACGCGATGGGATAAAGCGCTGCTCGTCTTCCCTCTACTTGTACAGGCTCTTTCATCTATCGTTCGTACGACTTTCTGCACGGGGAGTTTTTGCTTGTGCTACTCTAGGCCGTTTCATTTTTACGCTTGGTTATTATGATCGCGAAACAGTGCCGACGCACTCTATGATTTAAAACGGAACGGAGAGTGTTGTGTAAACATAGGGTCGTAAATGTTTTATTATCCGGTTATAATGCAGGGTTATAAAACTGCGTACGCAATATCGCGAAGTACAATAACGTGGCCAGTTGAATCGACGGCTAATAGTGAACGGAAACTTTTTTCGCAAAATTAAATTGCGGGAACTTTTCCGCGCGGAATCGAAAAGAAACGATTATTTATGATCACAATATATTTTTGATAACTTTGTAATCGGGCAACTATGATTCTTATGATTATATAACGTTTGCTTGTTTTTATAATTTTTTTTCGACATACCATTTGGCGGAATAAAATAGAAATACGTTGTACGCGTATGCACACCGAGCAATTCGTTATTACACCTCGAAGTATCGCTGAAACGATGGGCACCGACGTATCTACCTTTATTATAAATACTAATTACAAATAAGTACCCTGCCAAGCGATAAAATACTAGAAATCTTCGAAAATTGTACCGCCACCAATTTCTAGAATTTTTCCGAGAACTCCGGTAGTTCGATCGTTGAGATAAATCGTGGTCTAACGATTTTCCGGGCGTCTCATCGATTTTGCTTTGCGCTATGTTTTCTTCAAATCAAATATCCGTGCAACCAGAGTCTATTTCCGCCTTAAAATTCTATGGGCCAAAGTGTTCGAGCTCGCCCAACGGTATGGATCGCTCTCTTTCCCTAATGGATCTTCGACGTTGATTCCGTAGCAGTCTTCCACGTGGGAGCAATTTGAATATTTTTCTCCTTTAAGAAATTCCTTCGATAAGCCACCATTTGTCGTGAAATACAACGTGAAAATAAGCTGCAACGAGAGTTTTCTTATACAAAGCGGATGAAATTCTGCAGCTTGGTATCCACTATCGATCAATTTGGAATAAAAATGTTAAAAACATTTTTTTTCACCGACTCAAAGTTTGTACTAAATGGAGTTGAGTTTCTTTAACCACCAGATCCTCTCGTTTCGATGGCTCTTTGCCGTGCACTCGAGGTCAGAAGAAACCCAACGGTCTCCAATGTCTCGTTTCTTCGTTTACTCGCTAGCTCGTTTGACGTGTTAGACGGATCCAAAGCGTCGTGCTCACGGTTGAGGTCCGCTCAAACGTTAATAATCACTTCGAAGGGGTAAATCTGACGTAAGTAAATCGCGCAGACCCTATCCTAATGTAGCGAATACCGTACGCCGGTGGTTAACGTAATGCGGCTCGCATGAAAAGACCCAAAAGTGATTGGTGGGATTTGAACTGGGCTCCCGCCGCTTCGAAATCCAAGCCTCTAATCAAGATACCGCCTTAGCTCTTGGTACCTATTCTTTAAGGCGGATTCTCCTGGAATCGTATCTGCAATATAAATATCGCTTGGGAGAACCCAAAGGTGAAATGTTACCGTCGATCTTTTTCCAAGGCCAATCCTGTCCCGCGTTTGTTAGCCGAATCTTTCCAATTATCTACCGTTGTTCCTCGAAATACAGGAATTAGATGCGCGAATTAACCGACCAACGACCTGGAAGAATTTGCGATACTCGAGGGAATGCGTAACTCGTACATTTGCATTATACGCTAAACTCGAGAAAACCCAAACGCGAAACGACAGCGACGATTTTTTCCATTGCGATTTTAGCCTCTGTCCGTCAGGTTGATCCTTTCGATTACCCACTTCCGCTCTTTTCAACAAAGTATTAGATCCATAAATCTAAGAAGAATCCTCGTGGAGGGAGAATCATCGATATACGACAACCGAAGTCGGACTCGTCTTTGAAAATTAGCATTATATTCTAATCGTGGGAAAAGCTGAGGGTGAAACGATAACGTTCGTTATTTTCGGAAGGGATTTATTCTCCGTTTGCATAGTCTAATCCTTTCAATCGTCCAGCGTTGTACTTTGGAATTACGAGATACGTAAGAAATAATTTCGGCACTCGGAGCTTTTGCGCGGTATGAATATATGTATATAGTATATAATCTCTCGTCGACCACTAACAACGTATTATCCACTAGAACAACCCATTAGACTCTTGAATTACTCAATCAGCAACGGGGAAGGAAGGTAGTTATAATGCATCAGCCTATATCTAAGCTCTCCTTCTAGGTTTCTATTATATAACAACCGTGGCAAAATCCAAACGTGAAATCTTAATGTCTATTATTTCAACGGCGATTCTATCTTGTGTTTATCAACCACCGCGGCAAATGTACGAAATCATTGCGAAACTCTGATCTTTCGCGTATTAATATTATCTCTCGTCTACCACCGATAACGTACTACCTACCACAAAAATCGATGTAACGCATCCACGAATGTCTAGCCCATCTTCCTTGATTCCTGTTACACGCTAATCCTCTAGAAAACTGTACACTCGTGAGAATCTGTAAAAAATCATTTCGACACGCCTGTCCTCTCCATAAAGATTCTATCCTCCATCCGTCAGACTATCGCCGATCTTCGCAACGATGTTTTCGATCCGCGAATTAGCCAACCAACGACGTGGAAGGAGGCTCGTTTTCATACATCAACGAACGTCTAACTCGTCGTCGGTTATTCGAATTATACGCTAATCGCGTGGAAACTTACGCACTATGAAGTTTTATCAGAAACCGTTTCGAGTACACCGTCTTTTCGTAGAGATTTTATCTCCTCCCCATTACCATCATCTATCGCCGTAATCCATTAGATTCTCGAATTAGGCAATTTACGACGTAAAAGAAACGTCGTTATATAAATATAATGTATAAATATAACATACCAACGAATATCCGACTCACGATCGGTTATTCGTATTGCACGGTAATGATATAAAAGCCTTAACGCACCATGAAAAGCTGTAAAAATATCATTTCGTCGATCTCGTTCTTGAAAAGAATCAGAAAACACGATCGTGGTGGCAAATTTCGCGCGGCAGAATTCTTGCGACGTTTTAATCTACGCGAAAAGCCCCTATCGAGCAAGAAGTGAGTTAATATCAGACGCGTGTACAATTTGAATATAAAACATGAGGTACGGGTGATAAAATTGACTTATATGGTACGAGAAACTTTTTATGGATGTAACGGCCTTACGTTGCGAAGGAATAAAAACTTTTTTTGCATCAACCGAACAAGCAACTCGAGAAGCCATAACCATCCTTCCTTCAAAACTTTCCAAGAGATTTCCCCTTCCCTCTATTGGCATTATCAATCGCATCGATCCATTACGCTCGCGAATGAGCGAATCCAGTAAAATTCATCGATATTTAACTCATTCACGGCTGCCCGGATTACACGTTAATCCTGCGATACGAAGTGTAATACGTTATGGAAACACGCCGATCATTTTCACGCACATTCCGCCTACTGCTGTCTATCGCCAAGGGCGTATTACAGGACGGAAAAACGTATTAGCTCGGTAAATTAGCCATCGTACTACGCGGGAGGCGGATCGTTATAATACATCCGTGGGCGTCTAACTCATCCTCGGCTATTCATATTATATGCTAATCGCGCGGAAGGGTGCGCACCTATGCAAAGCTCTAAGAAATAATTCCGACGCGCTGATCTCTTCCACAAAGACTCTACCTTGGGCCTATTAAGCCTACCACGGATCTTTGCGAAAGCCTATTAGACCCGTAAATTAGGCAATCGCCGACGCGGAAGGAGGATCGTTATAATACGTTCGCGGACGTGTAATTCACCGAGCCTATTGCCATCGTACGTCCTCGGCGCGAACGCGCCTACGCCATGGAAGGCTGTAGGATATCATTTCGACGTACCGATCTTTCCCGCAAAGATTCCTCCATTCATCGCGCTATCGTCGATCCCTTGCAACGGCATATTACACTTCCGAGTTAGTCAATCGGCGACGTGGAAGAAGAATCGTTATAACGTATATCCGGATATCTCACTCGCGTATCTATACGTACAATACGTTCTTCGCGCGAAAGCGCGTGAGGTCTGAAAAGCTCCGAGAAACACTTTCGAGGGGTCGATCGTTTTTACAAGGATCCTACCTTCTGCCTATTAAGCTATCGCCGATCTCCGCGAAACTTCATTACCGCTATCAAATAACCAATCAGCGAGGTGCAAGATCGAGCATCGTTGTAATCACCCATGACTCTATCTCCCGCCTATTAAATTATCACCGATCTCGCAAGGGCCGAGCGTGGAGGATCGAGCAACGTTATAATCACCCGTGACTCTATCTCTCGCCCGTTAAATTATCTCCGATCTCGCGAGAGCCAATCGGCGAGGCGAAGGCTCGAACGTGAGGATCGTCCGCGGGCATTCGTCTCGTTGTCAAACCTCGTCGCTACGCACCTCGGGCCTGGGGAGCGAGTATATTATGGAAAGCTGTAAGAAATCATTTCGACGCGCCGCCGTCAAGCGTGGCGCGGCGAGAGCCGAGATATTTCAGCAGCCACGGGCCGAGGGATATAGCGAGGAAAGCTACGATGAAGTATTAGGGCGACCGCCAAACTTTCTGGCACGTCCCGAAAAGTCCGCCTTACCCTGCATTACCCGACTCTGAGATATCGCCGGGATTTCGTATTATTCGGTTCGATCCACGTATGCGCGTATCTCCGCCCAAGTAGACCGACGGACGAGCGAAAAGGACTTCTCCTCGTATGCATGTATATGCGTGTGCGGTGTGAATGAAAAATACTGGGACGCGCTACGTGCCAAAGCGAGAGAAAGATGTGGTATAGACGTGTATTCGGAAGTGCATTGTCTATGCTCAAAATTGAACGGCGAAGGTGTATGGAAAAGGCGAATCAAAAATCCTGTAACGAGATTTACCAAAATAGGACAATGACGTCATACCAACGCGTATTCGAAGGCGCGCGAGTCACGAGTGGCTAAAATTGCTTAAATCGGTTAAAATCGATGGATCATTACGAATCGCTTACCGTTAGGGGAGAATCGGTACCACGGTCTGCAGGTTCGCACGACCTGGATTCTTTGGATTTCTATCCGCGAGTATACCTAAAAGCCCTCGTTCGTGCAACGGACATTCCAAATGAAGAGACGCTTCATCAACGCGTTGTGGAAGCCAGCGAAACCATTCGACGCCGTATCGGGCTTTTTAAAAGGGTGCGACGCCCCGCATAATCCGACGTGTCCGCGTAACTTTATGAGCGGCCGAGGAGAATTTCGAACATTTCCCAGGAGTTGACAAAGCGTAATCGCAAATGTATTCCGCCGGACGTTTCGTCTTCGAATAGTTCAAAAACCAGGCATTTCCGGAATGCGCGCTCGAATCACTCGTAAACCAGTTATTCCCCGACGTATCTTTATACGACATCTTTTTCTCGTTTGCGAGAACCTCGACCTCGCAGTATCTTCCGGTATTTTTTATGCGCTCCATGTATATACGTAAGTATAAAATATGTATAAAGCGTATATACTTTACACGTGTACTTTCTACACGTACGTTCCTGGCAAATTTGCTGGCAACGAGATTTCGCGTTATTGGGCGACGTCACGCGATGCCATACTTTCGAATTTACTTCTCTCAACCGAGGAGCGTGGATTAAGTTTACACGGTAACGTTGAAACCCTCCCTTAAATTGAATCGAGGTCCCAACGGTCCCCGACGTAAAGGGGGAAAGATCGCCCCGCTACAATCTTGGCGGTCCAAATTGCTTTAACACCGGGATCACCGAATCGGGAAAAACGAGTGTTTCCTTAGAAAAATTGCTCGACACTCGGCGTTCAACGCGACCGAGATTCTCTCCGCTCTCCCCGCTCTTTACTCCGAGCAACGCAACGAGCAACACGAGCAAGAGCCGCTTTGAAGCTATTTTGGATACGAACGCCAAAGCCAATTAAGATTCTTCTTCAACCGCCCCCTCCGATCGTCCTTTAAAAAATTCTTGGAAACGGATTTTCCACGATCCGTAGGCGCGCATAGATATCGTCGTATCGATTTATCGGCGCTTCTCTTTTGCTTTTTCTCTTAACGGCATACGCGTTGCCCTAAATTCATCCAGAAGCGGCCAGTGGCGAATGCTCGGAGCGTCGATTACGCGCCGAGTTAAACTCGAGTAGGAGTGCACGATGCATTTTACTTTGCCCTTGAGCGCGATACACCGAGGACTCGAGGAACGAATCCATCTTCTCGCGATACACCGTCCCCGTCGCTGGCCTAAGGTAATTTACTCGGCGTCTCGCTGTCCAAACGTAAAGAACGATCCATTCCGTCGGAAGAGGAGGGCCGCGATTGCCTCGGAGAGAGAGGGGGAGGAGGAGGAGGAGGAGGAGGAGGAGGAGGGGGAGGAGGATGAGAGGGGGGAGGTAGAAGAGGTTTTGCGAAACAGCGAGAGGAGGGGGGAAGGGTTCGAGGACTTAATTCCAAGGCAAAGCGGGGAATGGGGCGGAAAAGCGGGGTGGAGAGGGCCGCCTTACCCGAAAACAGCAGACACAGGGTCAGAAATAAACCCCTCATTTTTCTCTCTTCTCTCTCATAGTCGGTCCCACGATGCTACCCAACTGCCGTTCGCGCTTCCGTCTCGTTGCACCACTCGTCCCTATTTAGCGTCCCGTCCTCGCTCCCTCCTCCCCCTCTCCTTCTCGAGCTTCGCTTCCTCGAGGTCCACGAGGCGGCTCGAGGGACGATCCGGAGCGTTGGAAGTCGCGATGGGAGAGCCTTCAGCCTCGCGTAGGCGTCCTATGCGGCATCGTGGCGAAAAAGGGCGCGGGTCGTCGAAGTTAAAGGGAAGCTATCGGCCGAATCGATAGCCCCCGTATTTCCCCATGCCTTTAAATCGCCTGTCGCCATTATGTCGCCGGGCTTTCGGATATATCTCTACAGAGCTACACGCACGCATACGTACGCCCGTCGACCTTTCTTTCCCATCTTCCACGCCGCTTACGGTGCTCCGCTCTCATCGGATTCCCGCGGATCTCACGCACCTTCCTCGCTCTCGCGTCCCTCGAGGCTAGCGGCCGGGTTCCTTAACCCGCGGCATCAATTATCCACGAGAGGAAACACGATCGTCTCGTAGTACGAGGAGGAAGTATAAGAAAAGAGAAAAGGAGAGAGAGAGAGAGAGAGGGGGAGGGAGTGAGAGGGGGGAGGGAGACGAAGGGAGGAAGAGAGCCGGAGAGAAGGAGGGTGAGGGAGAGAGAGAGAGAGTGTTTCTTCGAGGCACACAATTCCCGATATCGCGCTACTCTCGACGATCTCAGACACAATATCCCCGTCGTCGAATCGACGGCGAGCTACCGCGAACCTTCATGCCGGCCGGGCATCCACTCGCGAGTACGTCGGTGATAATTCCTGGGGAATTCGCCGTGCAAACCCGTGGATCGTGGTTTGGGCGGGCGAGCGCGAGGAAATTCGCGTACGGACATCCGAGCAAAACTGACAGTGCATGCGACACGGCCCGGGAGAGACGCCCTGCCATCTGTCCTCGCACACGCCCCGCTTTCCCTCTCCACCAAGTCGACGGGAAGATGGGGTAGACATCTCCGGCGCAAGCGTATCCCTTTCGCTCTATCACGACGCCCACGCGCCCACGCGCCCACGCGCCCACGCGCCCGCTCCTGACGCTCCTGACGTTCCTGCCGCTCCTGCCGCTCCTGACGCCCCTGCCGCCCCTGCCGCACCTGACGCACCTGACGCACCTGACGCCCCTGACGCCTCGCCGGCCTACAGCATCCCTGCCCCGCAATCGAATTCCGCGACGCGCAATGAGCTTTGCGATGCGAAAATTATCGCTCGAATAATCGATACCAAATGTGCTTCGAATTACTTTTACTTGTCCTGCCTTAAAGTCGGCCGCTCGAAGGGGAGGAAAGAGCTAGGCGTGCTGCTATTTTTCTGTTTTATTACTCGCGAGGCTCTTCCGATTCTCTCAGCATCCATCCTCCGCAATCGAATTCCGCGGCGCGCGATGAGTTTTGCGAGGCGAAAATTATTGGTGAAATAAGGAACGTGCGTTTGGTCCGTGTTAAAGTCCGATGCTTGACGAGGAGTGAGAATCTGCATATACGTGGCTGTGCGTAGTTTATTGACTATGACGTTCTGCCGATTCTCTTAGCAAGCAATATCGCACGTTTGCCAAGCCTGCCACGGAGTTGCGTAAGATTAATGCGTGATTAATGACCAACGCCTTTTTTCTCAAATACAGTCGGCGTACGCGCGACGAGCCGAGGGTACGAGCGCCGACTATGGGCAACTTTCTGAAAAAAAATCTCGCGAAGACGATGCTAAACATAATGCACGACGAGGAATTCGTGAAAAGTTAATAATTAGTCGATCGATGCGCGATTAATAATTCGTGTAATCGTTTGAAAAAAAAAAAGCAGTTATTTCCAAAATCTACGCGGAGGGTAGACGCGAATATCGAGAAAATCATATTCGACGTTCCCCAGTAATCGTCCTGGTAAATCGATTCTGGTCAAAATTGCGATAACCCCTGAGCTCTTTTTCCTTATTCATCCTCCTTTTTTCCACCACTCATCCACCTCCTTTTTTTCCGCCACTCCCTCATTTTTCGCCACCCTCGTTTACCTCGTCTCCCGCTCCGGCCCTCTCCGCGCCACCGAATTCCTCCCGAAATAAGGGCGTACCAGGGTTGGCTCAGGACACGAATCGAGAGGGTAAACAGAAGCGTGGTACACCCGGAGGAAACTCGACCGATAGGACTCATGGAAAATTCTCCTTGACACGGACGAATGTTTAGATTGGCCTACGATCGCGGTTTATAAATATTGATGAAGACCGAGCGCACGATGTACTGTGCGCCGGCTAACGGTGCTGGCCAAAAATGATAACCGCGCGAAGGAACTGCCCTTTAACCCTTTGCGCTCTATTGTCACGATTCTCTTTCTATCGTTGTCGTTGCTCTATCGTTGCGATACACTTTTCCTTCGTAAAACTACTATACCCTTACGCGTCTCCTCGTGGTGTACGCTTTAAGAAATGTTG
The DNA here is from genome assembly GCA_038496175.1 of Ampulex compressa. Classification (NCBI taxonomy): domain Eukaryota; kingdom Metazoa; phylum Arthropoda; class Insecta; order Hymenoptera; family Ampulicidae; genus Ampulex; species Ampulex compressa. Next base: position 36,010 of record JBCFXI010000425.1, on the reverse strand, counting down.
GAACGCAGAGTTTGCGTATATGATCGATAAATGTTGGCGTACCATTTAGAGGCAGGAATGCCTGGTCGAAGGGGTGGCGGTGAAGCGTCGAAGGCGCGGGCGAAAAGTCAAGATCGTAAGAATGGTGAGGAACGGACGGCGGGAAGAGAACAGTTTTATAATGCAAAGCGAAAAAGGACAGTTTTATGCTAGGAAGCGAAAAAGAAACGCGTGGAAAGCTCGATGCGAATATTTTGGTTTCTCGCAAAAACGATTACCTTCGATAGCAGGGTTCGAGGTTGATTTCAAATCAACGCATATGTTGCGATGATTTCGAGGTTTTGGCCGGGTGAGGGCCCTTATCGAGGGAAATTTATCGTTTCTATTTGAGCATCGTGTCTGCTCCAGAACCCGTGTTCCGCTCATTAAGAAGCGCAAACAACATATTGTTTGATTATTCGACGAGTTTGTTGCGTCGAAAGGCTTTAGTTTCAGCCGGGTCTGCCGTATGGCTCTGGTGCTTAGAACTTGGTGAGAGTTAGAAAGACTTGGAAAGAGCACGAGGATGGAGAGTGCAAGGATGGAGATTATAGAGAAGGGTGAGTATGAAATAGGACGGAAATACTTCGCAATTAATGTAGCATATGTTATATTCAAAGAAAGGGAAAGCTGAAAGTTTATCTTGGCGTAATTCCCCAAAGCCATCGCTTCTTCTTCTCCTCTCACTTGCCACTCCCTACTTACGCTGATCATTGGTAGAGTTTAAATTGAGACGAATCTGTTTTCGCGAGCATTTCTATGTCGAGCGTAAGTCGACGTGCAAGCGCAAAGGGTTAATGCATTCGGACCTGAATTACTGCTAAGAGGGAAAAAGTCATCTCTATGTTGATCACGGGGGATAATTGCTCGAATGTGGTAAACGTATTTGTCATTCATTTTTTCGATCGAATTTACCTAGTTTTCCCCCACAAACATAATTATGCACTTTTGAATTTAAAAGCCTATGTAATATTATTGATTTGCGGATATTTTATTCATAATATGTTTGCAACGTGTTTTTCACGTATATCATGCCATTTGTAAATCGATGTTTAATTCACAAAGATACGTTAACTCGAATTTACAAAATACTCATGCGTAATAATCCGAAACATCGTCCAATGTCAATCCAGAATAAATTCGATTTTCCATCATCGACGTTTTATCGTCGGTGCATGGCGATATTCGTTTCTTTTATAACAAACAGCATCGCTCGGTTGCGAAGCACGGAGACGAGGAGGCATCGACGCGCGATAAATGAACGCTTTACGGAGCTTCAAAATAAGCGTGCATAATTCTGCGCGCAGTAACCGAACGCCTTAATCCGTTCCTCCCTGGGACAGACCTCCCGAGAGGGTCGTTCGCAAGGTGTAGCGGTTTAATTGTCCGGGTTATTTTCCAAGGTAGTTGTGGAAATTAAAACTGGACTCGCGGACGATGTTAGAAATGTAGGTCCCGGAAGCTGACCCGCTTTTGCCCGCGAATATCCGGCCGTGTATTTCAAGTTAAGGCTGAAAAAACATTATTGACGCTGCGGCGGTTTATTTTGTATTGCGGCCCGTACGGTTATACGGGTATAGAGTTTCTACACTTCGCGACGGATAACCCGATCATCGTCGACGATCGCCACTCGCGTCGTTTGGGAATTTTGAGAGCGCCGACGTGTACTATTTTGCAACTTGCCACTTTTCTCCCTCTCTCTCTTTCTCTCTCGCTCTTCCTCTCTCTCATTCTCTCAACTGCAAAATTTTTAACGATCGTATATTTTCGATTAAAATATCGTTGATGGCCCGTCCATGATATACGAGACTCGAGTATTTCTCGGAATAAAAGTCTCTTGTTGCGTACGTTTATGTAATATTCGAAAACTTATTCTTATCCTTCGAAATAAGCGTGTCTTATTACGTACGGTTTGAAATGTTATGAAAATGTATGTAACGAGAGGCTCTTATTCGGAAAAATACTCAAGATTCTGTTGAGAAAATTTTCGTTTAACGCTAAAACTACAGAAGATCTACAGATCTTTTAACATTAGAACTACCTAACTAGTCAAATAAACCCTTAATACTGAAACCATCCAATCGTTCGAAATAATCCATAATTGCTTTAAATTACTATAGAGTTTTCCGAGGATACTTTTTCTTTTAGATTTTCCATGACTCTCTTGCGGTATGTAAATCTTTATATCGACCTACCGACACTTCGTTGTTCGCTCTTTCAAAAATATGCGTGCTACGTTTCATTATGCCCGTAATATGGCAGCTCTCGCGTAAAGCGCACGATAACGCGGGCGTATAATTCGCGAAAAAAAGAAAAGGTGAAAATCCTTTAGTTCGTACGCTGGATGCTGAGTTTCGATGGATGGATAAGAAAGAAAAAGTAGAACAGCGAGGTTAAATTGCCAAACTTTGTCACGAGTCGGATTCGTGGCCGTGCGCCTCGACTTTTGTCAGTCGTCATCGGTCAGGCTCGTTATTCCGACCGAACGAATCACGGTGCGTACTACTCGTGATACTTTTCGCCTATCGATAACCGAACCCGCGTTTTTCGCATCCTTTCTCTTTACATCGCACCATTGATACATTGCGGCCATAACTTAGTGCGGTCTATGGAGAAAAAGGTCGAATAAGTCGTACCAAGTCGGTCTATTAAGCGTCTTATGCCGAATACGGACATCGCATCGAGTGTCTCTACCAATGTTTTTCAGCCGAATTTTATACGTATCAATCGGACACGATTGTTTCAAAGGAATATATTCGTTTTTTACTCGCTCCTCTTAAGTTTCGGACAATAATTTAATCTTTGGAACGAGATACTCTTATTCGTGCGAATGTACCTTTTCGTCCAACAATGTACGATCTTTATCGAACCGAAGAAAATTTATATCGAAGAACGCATAGCTATACAGAATAACGAGTAAAAAAACATACGGGCTGAAAAGTTCTATAGAAAATCGAAAGTGGAAACTACAATCGACGCGATTCTCGGCAAAGTTTACAAATTATATAGAATCGGAAGTAAATATAGAGAGTAGAAATTTACGCAAAAATCAACGGAAAGTACACATTACTCTTGCGTCCCGTTGTTTTATCTTTACGCCTATACGCTATATACGCTACAAACACTGTACGATTTTAAAAACTCCTAAAGCGTTACACGATTTAACGGATCGCATCGAATTTCATACGATTTTCGAAAATGATTATTCCCGCGATTAAATCCAACGATAACACCGAACGCGATCAAATTCCAACTAATCAGGAGCAAAATACGGTTTTATCCGGTTTCTGGGATTTCCACCCGTAGCGATTTATGGTCCGTACTTTGCATGTTTATAGATCGAGATTCAAAACCGCCGGGACGCGGAGAACCTACGGTATAATGTTACAGGCCGATGAATATACAGGAACTGTGAGCCGATTAAGCTTACGTAGTGCCGTACGTAATCCATTAACCCTTCGAATACTATCGAGACCGCGCGGCCCGCGAAAATGGAATTTGGTCCCTCGGTCTGCTTAATTTTTACGGATGCCTCGATGGCCGCGATTCTTTTCACTTTTTAATTTCGGCAAATCAGAGTTTAGGGGCCGTCGACGAAATATCGAAGCAACGCGGCCCACCGAATGGAGGTCGCGTTCGACGGGTTTTACGAGACGATCGGAAACGCGATACCGGGTAATCTCAATAAACGTATATTGCTCTTTTGAAATACAAAACTTTTACAGGGGGAAAAAAAAAAAGGAAGAGGAAAAAAAATTGGAGGGATAGTTTTTGTAGGCAATATGTAAATGTCAAAATTTCTCCACGAGGGAGCCCCTCTTTGGTTTTCGACTGTGAAAGGTACCGCGGGAATTGTGTCAGGTTCAAAACGAGATTGCGAGGAAAGAAAAACCTTCGATATTTTTAAAGCAAACCAAAGGATGAATCCAGGAGAGAGGAGAAAGGCGTATCGGTTTTTTCGACGCACGCCGCTTGCGCTATCGCGACTCGCGAGGTTGCATTAATAGAAATACGTCGCCGAAAGTAGCGTTCACGGTTAGAGCAGATCGGATGAATAAAATCCGATATATGGTTCGCGCGTGAAATTTCGCAGTTTTCGTTGCTGTATCGCTTTATGAATAAAAAAAAAATAAAAATTGAATATCGGCGATACGATTATTTTTCGGACACGCGCTAAAGCTCTTTCGGGTTTTTTTTTTGCTAACGACTTCTCCAGCTATACCTGACCAGCAACAAACGTAAGTCTTGCCCTGGCAGGTTACTTTTCTTCTTTTCCCTTCTTCTTCGTTTTCTTTTTTCGGAAAAAATGCAGAAGCTGGTTACCCCCTTCCCTGGATGTACATTTATCATGGCCCACCGCGCGGTGTTCCTTTTCAACCTATCCTAGCTCAGGCTGCGCGTAAAATTGCATAGATGCCCCGGTTGCGAATGTCCGTCAAAAAAAAAAAAATCCTGAAACGGTTACTTTCCGGATACACATGTTTATTGAAAACTCTTTTGTCCCTTTCAACCGAGTTGCGTAAAAACTGCGGGTTCAAAATCGACGAGTCGATAGAACGTGACTTTTTTCACCTGCTATGCATTCTGTCAAAAAAAAAAAGCAGAGGGCAGATAACGGGTGAAGCACGAAACAACGGTGGGGCTACGAATTTCCGGTCGTTAAATAATTTTTTTACGACTCCCCCACGATTATCTCCTACCATAATTTCCTACATAATTTCTTCAAAGTTTTAGGATAACGATCCACCGTGTCGGAATTATTAGTCGCTCTTTAACCCTTTGCTTTATAACGACGAGTCACGCTCGTCGTTATGCCGGAACGTAGACACGCATATAAGTGTAGATGCCGAATTATATCCACGTCTAAAAAAAGGAAGTGAGCGTGGATGATCCACGAGATGGTCGGAATGAGGCCCGTAATTTAGCAGTTAATTGATTTAGTTGAAATACGTTACGTTCGTTTTTATCGGCAAATACTCGAGCCCGATTCTACGCAAAATCCATCGAGGGGCTGCAAATGCCATACACTCGATTTCCCATGAAAATTAATAAAAGCCGGTAAATAGTCAAGGGTGTTGTCGTTGTTAGGAGCAAACGCTCGAATTCGATTCGCCTTGCGCCGGGAAAATTCACGAGGCAAAGGTTTAATAAGCGATATACCAAAGTCCTCGCCGTGCATTTTTCCCCATTGATCGAGTTCGATTCGCGTCGCGGTGCGAAAAATCGTGCGGCAAAGGGTTAATAAGCGATATACCATAATCCTCGTTATGCATTTTTCTCGGGCGCGCGTAGCACCGCTCGTGCCTTTCCGCTTGAACAAATCGCACGCGACGGCAGTTCGCCGTTTCGTATCGGCCTCTTAACCGTAACGGCCGTGTAAAGCTTATCACCGGATTTACGTTTATCCCGTGCGATACGACGTACGATAATGTGTACATAGAATGCGCAGAAGGTGAGCCCCGACCACATCCTTATGGGGCTTTCGTTAGGTTCGGTAGCCCGATTCGTTGATTCAGCTGTACGAATCGCGCATTAGAGCTTGCACCTCATATTTTTCGAGTATCCGCCGACGAACCGCGTAATGCGCGTGTCTCTTGAAATTCCTTCTCACGGAGATCGAGGAATTTCTATGCGGTTCGCAGGAATTTTTTCGCCCTCGAAACCGTACTCTCCACTCGTACATAGCTTTCTTACTGAATTTAATGTATTCGATTGATGTATTTAATTAATGATACAGCGATCGATCCGATTTAATGGATTTCCATTTTTCCCGGCATAAATTTGTAATCGTACTTTGCGACTCTTCGGCCACACGATGAATGTACGGTGTGATATTTTTGAAGGATCGGCGAGTGAATTTTGTAGTGTCCGTTTTCCTTGAAACATTTTCTCGCGGAGGTCGAATAATGCGGCTTTTTCCAAGCAACTTTTTTTCCAATTATGTTGATTGCGATGAGAACGTTGTTTTCACTCTATTTCGTTGTTTCGTGTTATTTTTCTAACGTGCGCGAATGAATTCGTAGTACCCCAAGTTTTGGATACATCTCGCGTGTAAATCCTTTCCATGCGCCAAGAAAATAAGCGGTACTAACTTTCGTTGAAAACGTTTTACGTCGAAACTCGACTTAATTTTTTTACGATTATTTTTCGTGCAATTAAAACGATGTTTCTCTGTCATAGAAATGTGGCCGTTTTATGTACGAATTTTATATGCGATTTAATATATTCAACTAATTAATGAAGGCGCAAACGTGGGTTGATTTACATTTTTGAATCGCCACTCAAACTAATAACACTGACCCGACTTGGTCAAATACGGTTTTGACCCGCCAGAAACCGCTAATAAAGAAGACGATGACTGAAAAAATTGCATTGAAAAGTGCCTTTGAAATTTTTAATAACCTTAATGAAGATCTCGAGGCTCATCGCGTTATTCATGGAAATGTGTTTAAAAGCGGCAACGACCGATTTAACGAGCACGATAACTCGAGGTGTTACGTAGCGACACCGTATTGCTTTTAGGTTTGTAGAAAATATATACGCCTCTCTTTGGTCAAGCTCTACGGTACAAATCGGCGATACATTATTTGGCGCTCAATTTGCAAAAGAAACGTCGAAGCGGAGGACAATAAGGTTTTGCGATTTATTCAGTAAATTGACCGTAACTCTCTTATGGATTTCAGAATTGAAGAGTAAAGTCCAAATGCACGATGGCAGCCAGAAGAACGTCGATTTCGAGAAGCAAGTTGCGAGTTATTATTGGTAGGAAAGCGCTGACGATATCGTTAAACGCAAGGTTTTACTCTTGCCGCCAGTCCTTACGTACGCGTAGAGGAATATACGATGATACTTTAGGGTAAGTGCAAATAGTAAATTTGAGATCCGAAAGGAAAGGCGGCGGCAAAAAGTCGCGGGATATCCAATATTACGGACGATTTATCAGAAGGATTTATCAGCCGAAAAGTTTGTCCACGTGTGTACGTATATAAGCCTTAAAACTGCCACTATAAAGGGCGGCCGTAGATGGTCAACAGATTGCGGCTATGGCCTACCGGGGGCGAATATAATTGCGACCGTGATCTTTAACGAGCGTATTTAACGACCCTTGACGGATGTCCAGAGATATGTGACCGGCATCGTCGTCTTCGAGCCAGCGAACGTTTCTGGTTGGTCGGTCGGAACGAGACCAATTTTCAGAGCTTCTCCGAAATAGCTCAATATTTTTTAGTACGTCCGCCATTGTTTCTCAATTTTCCTTTTTACTCGTGGATATTGAGGGCACGCTAGTGGCATTATTATAATTGGTTGTAAAGTATTTGGTATTGGGGAGACGGGCCAGGTCAAATTTGATTTCTTGCTCAACGCTTTTGCGCACGGGACAAATTATGATATATCGAGTTACAGAAACGGACGAATAATTTATTTTTTAAACTGATCGCGATACTCGTATTCGTATTGCACACGTATTCCACGTATTTTCTAGAGCGTCCACGTGGATGTCAATTTTTCTCGCGTCACATCGCGCGATCGGTGAAATGGATACTATAGCATTTACGTTCGCGAACGCGTTAAGACGATACGCCAGAGAGTAACGGTCGAACGTCCTTTGCATCGTATTTATTCGTTATTGCGATTGAAATCGAGGTGAATTATTCCCACCTTTTAAAGGGCAATTGAGAATCTATAAAAGATCGCGAGCGTTTTCCACGCTTCAACGTTTAATTCCCGTTTAAAGTCTGCCGCATTATTTGTATAACGCGGAGATATTTTTCGCGCTTTCCACGTTTTTCCATAACTCTCGTTTCCCGGGGGAATTCTATAAAATCCGCCGGAATCCCTATGTTTGTATTAAATTAACCGTGGGCAGCGTATAATAGCGAAATACCGGGAACTGATAATCCTCGGTTCGAACCTCCGTTCGCGGTTCCACAATGTTAAACATCGCCGACGATGTTGACACTTTATCGTTTCCCCCCGGCCGCCTTTCGCGCGCTTCCATCCTCCGTTCTACGTACGCTTTTTAACCCTGGCAAACTAAGCGCCCGTTGAAATTACCGCGACCGTTGTACCAACGCTTCCATCGCGTTCCATCGGAACTTTTTGCCATCCTCGGCGGTGCGCCGGATGAGATAAGCTTGGCACAAAACGCGACACTTGAATGACGCAAGAAAATTCACGGCGGTTCGAAAACGACGATTGAAAACGCGAAATGTCGGGTAGCGCGACGATAAATCGAAAACCGGAGAACGCTTCGTGACTCGTGAGTGACGCGTTAAAGCATCCCTTCTTAAACCTTCTTGTTCCTCGGATTTCTTTGACAATAAGGCAAAGGCCACGGATTCTCGTCTCATAATAATCTTCATAGACGCATAGGCACGAACTAGAATTAAAGAAGATAATATTTATCGAAAGAAGTGAGAAACGATGAAAAGTAGCCGAGCCGAGGTTTTGGTGGGTGATAGGGTAGAAAACGATGGAATTATAAGAAATTATTATCGATCATATTTATGGCTTTACGTTTATATTCATATCTGTATACGTGCACGTACTATTTTTTTCAGGGTATTTCAACGGGTTCAGAATCCACGTATTAGAACCTTGAAGATCGGAGAGCTTTCTTCTACGTACAACAAAAATCTGGAGTAAAGCGCTCACACGTGTAACGTTTGGAATAAATAATAAAAGGGGTAACGATTTACTTGTATAAAGTGTATCGTATAAAAAGTCATTGAATTTATTCGCTAGTACGGTCTCGCATCGAGGAAAAAGAAAGAACGAAACCGAGTAAAGACGACCTTTAGGCTTCTACTCAAAATCGTTTTCAAGCCGTAGATTGGAGGACTACAAGTTTAATCCTGGTTGCCAAATTATTCACGAGTTCATTAGCAGAATTGTATACTACTGCGATTTCATTTACGTACCAACGAGAATGAAATGGACGAGGAGGAATTCATGACTAAACCGTATACAGTGCGTTATTTTAAATAAAGGAAAACACGCCTGTTATCGTTAATTATAATAAGTTCTATTGTTTTGTAAAACTCTGGCCCAGAGACCGAGCGAATCATCGATCATCGCGTTGCCATACCTCGAGAGCGTTTAAAATTTTCTTACGCCATCGAAGCAAAAGTATTGTTTCGTCCTTGGATCGCATTTCTAAGGTGATTTAATGTCTTATTTTATTTAGATTTAATATAATTTTAATCGTGCTCGATCAACGTTAATTACAATGTTCCGCGGTCTAAAATTCGGCTCGTGAGGTTTTGGGGAAACAATCGTCGAGAGTTATGAGGACATACAAATGTATTTTTCGCCTTTGTCGGCGTAATTTATGACGCTACGCAAGGTCATCAGAGGGGAGGGAGAAAAAAGCTACGGTCCAACTTTTGTAAGCGTTCCAATCCTTTTTTTTCTTCTTCCATGTTTTTTTTCACGATCCACGCGATGCAACAAGTACGTATTGATTCATACGCGATGTGAATTCGGGCCTGACATAAAATCTTTAAGCGAGTAGAGCGACGCCGAATGTGACGCGCGGGAGATAAAATACTGTCCTTCGATAAATTGGATCGCGAAATATATCCAGGGCGTTCTAGTGAAAATTTATGAAACTTTGCACTTGTTTACAATAGGATTTACGATGTTTGGTAGATTATTTTCATTTTCGACCGAGATCGAGGATTTACAGTTTAACTCTACGGAGCGCAATATTTTCGGACGAAAAAAGATTCTTGTCGAATGGAAGTTTTCCGTGAAATAAATATCCAACGTAATAGGATCGATGAGAATTTTTTTCAAACCGGTGTACTTCGAGCTATCCTCGTATTTTGTGGTAACGCGAAATATATTTCATACGTGCGCGCGTATGGATGTAAGTACTAAAGCGATGGAATTTTTTTTAGCCCACTGTTTCAAAGAGTTAACCCTATATAACACTTGGAAACTTTTGAGTAACGCCTCGTCCACGAATTTTCCCCCAAAATCGGCAATAGTTATCTCCGAATGATCTACGGATCGATGTAAATCAAAAAGTTACGCCATGACTGTCCAGAAAACTGCTGTTAATTATATCAACTTTTCTCTTTCCTCGTGCAATATAGGATTACGTTAAAGTCGAGGTTAAAGTATAACCGGAGCTTTAAAATCTAGAAGATATCTGGGTTATTGAGGGGTGAGTCGAGTTTCTCGCCACTGGCTCTGTATAATGTATGTATGTCACTTACAAAAGTCCAAAGTCGGCGGTTAAAAATTTATATTGCAATTTTAACCCAGAAATTATAAATTAAACGCGATATCCTTTCACAGCTTCTATTACGAGCGGTATTATGCAATCTGTACCATCATATTATTGATTTATCCCGATTATTCTAAGGTGAGTCCGTTATCGATACCTCGGTATACATATCGCATGGAAAATTATTCATAGGGAACGGATCGGATCTTAGTCCGGATCTTTCGCGTGGATGGTCGAACTACTCGATTCTGTTACTACATCGCGATACATAGCCGGTTTCCAAAATATTGACGTTAGTATTATTCTTTACTCTTCGACATCGGCTATTCGTCTGGCATCCAGTCATTTAAACTTCTATATCTTCGTGTCATTTTAAAAACACGTATAGATAAAAAATATTTCGTCGGTCCAGCTTAATTTTTTGTTACCATTTAGTCAGCATGTTTTATTTTTTTTTACATCGATTAACGACACGATCAGATCTGAAATCTTAAAATTCCACGAACGATGTTTTTTGTAAGCTTTTGTATACAGGAATGCAGCGTGAAAATCTTGGACTACTCAATACCGCCTGCAGTAAAAACTTTATTATTGTGGCCGTTATTTGGGTTCCTGCATCAACCACAAAGATGATTTTGCCTGGAACGATTACTACAAAAATGGATTACTCGCGATCGAAATCGTAACATATCAGGTGTATAACTTTGCTTCCACCATTCTCATATACGTGCTTTTAGCGGTAAATAGTGGTTTTTTCGGTGCGAGATTCGTACGCTGTCCCAAAAATAGGAAAAATGAATAGACACCGATGGACAATATTTTGAATCTTAAACGTATAACCAGTTTTTCCAATGAAGCCTCTAACTTCGTCGAAAAAAAACTGCGAAAGCAAAGTTGCACATCTGGTACGTATCGCACGGAAGATCCTTCATGAGTAACTGACCAGATCACGATCCGGATCCTCACGAAAGTTCGCGCTACTCGCTTCCTCTAGACCGGCGTAGTTCGCCGGTCCTGGCGGGCGGAAGGGTTAAATTCGCCGAAATCGGCCGAACAGGACTCGCGCACCAAAGAGGGACGATGCAGGGGTTTCTTTTGTTCCTCGAGGCATAATGGGCGCGCAGCTCGACCCTGCTCCCTTTGTCGATTTTTTTCTTCGCGCGTAAGGCCTACGCCGGAACTGAAAGGAAAAATCGATGCCCCATCTTTCGAAAGGGGGGAAAAAGGAGCTGCTCTCGCGGGAGCCGCGGATCTGGCCTTTCTCCTTTCTCCTTTCTCCTTTCTCCATGGCCTCCTTTGATCTCCTCCACCAGCCGGCTGGTGATTGCGCAAAAACATTTCGGCCCTTCCCTTTGGCCGTGCGGTTATCATAATTATATTGAGCCGCGGCCAAATGAGAGTACACGTCGAAACGTTCGCTCGCGGTGCTCGCTGTTCCCACCATTTGCCCCGACAACGTCCGGGAAATTCGGATTTATCGGGCTGGAAGACGAGGAAGTGTCTTGAACGCGCTAAAGCTCACGATGACGCAACGTTGAGGCCCGTTTATAAATAAACTTTGCAAGTTCCATCGCGTCTTTTGAACTAAATCGACCGTTCCTCCCTCCTTCTTTATCCATTTCTATGGAGTCCGCTGATTATTGTAAGTTTAAGAGCTGCTCGGGTAAGTTACTATTGATCACGGTCCCCTTTTTCTTTTCTCGTCGCGATAAAGAGGTACGCGAGAGTCGAGATTAAAGTGTTTTTCGAGCGTTGGCAAAAACATTACGGACCTTCCCTTTGACCGCGCGGCTATCGGAATTATATGGAGTCGCGACGAAATGAATGTACGAAACGTTCGCTTGCAGCTCACTTTGCCCGCCATTTGTCCCGACAGCGGCCTGAAAATTGGGATTTATCAGGCTGGAATGTAAGGACGTGTCTCGAACGCGCTGGAACTTATGGTAGCGTAACGTTGAGACTCTTTTATAAATCAGCTTAAGCAGTTTTCCTCGCGTGTTTCGAAGCAAAACTGCTATTGTACTCTTTTCTCTCTCTCTCCCTCTCTCTCACTCTCTCTGGACTCTACTGGTCATTTTAAATGTAAGAGTTGGTCGAATAAATTGCCGTTAGTCGTGTTCTCTTTTGTCCTTTTTTCCATCATATATTCGTAATAATCGAAGTGTTATTGGAGCATTACGACGTAAAAGTGACTTTGGTGGTAGAGGAATAAGTGATTTTGAACCTGGCCACATCCGCAGTAAATAGGGTTTAATAAAATACGCACGCTGCTCTTTTTACGCGTGCATTTCATAAATGCGAAGCTTAATGGGATATCGTGTTGTTATGGTTCGCTTACAATTCGCGCGAGTTTCGTCTGAATAATATAAACGCTATTCTTCTTATACGTGTGTTTCGTACGCGGAAAACTCGGGATATGTGCGCCGTTTTGGTTGTTGGCAGCATTCCTGCAAGATTCATTTTGATGATACACGCTCCATCCTTTTTATACGTGTGTCCCGTGCGTGTAAAACTGAAGAAGGTATGCGCGTTGTTTTGCTTTTGGCAAAATTCCTATCGGATTCATTTCGATAACACGCACGTTCCTTTCGTACATAAATCTAATATTTTTCTACGCAAATACAAAATGTGGATATCAAAAAATGTAATACCGCGACGGTATATTTACACGTTATTTTCTTATAAAGCATATTTTTGTACGATTCGTTTCGATTTCGTGCACGCTACTTTTGAGAACCAATGCAATACCCTTATAGGTAAATGTAATATATGTATTGCGTAAATATAAAATTTCAATCCTTTATACCTGTTATTTGGTTTTGGCAGCGTTCGTGAAATATTCATTATATACGTTTATTTAATACTGTGCTTTTTATACGCGTATTTCATAGATCTAAGACTTAACGGGGTATGTATGTCACAGCTGATTGCGGCTGTTATGACCTTATTTTTCGATCCGCAGTGGAGTGCATTGTTGGAACGTACGACGGCCGATTGGTCGACGTATCGTCGCGCTGCGATTGGCTTATCCACGTCCTGACAATCGGCGGTCAGACCACTGTTAGGTCCACTTCGACCAACTTCGATTAACTTTAATCAACGATTAACTCGATCAACAATGCAGCCAATACCAGGGCTTCGAACTGTACGATTCTTAGCTTAATCTCTCAATTTCTGATTTACTCTGTGCTGCGGTATCAAGTGATACATCAATATATATGAAGCGTAGTTTAACTAAATAATGTCACTTATTGTTTTGTATTTGATGAATACGAGAGTTATGATATTAGTGTTGTACGTTACGACTTATATAAATATTAATAATAATAAGTATTATAAATGAAGATTTGTAATATCGAAATATAGCTGTATTACGAGATTATTCACAATACCGTATATCGCAAAAATATAAATTAAGAACAATACAGAGTTGAGTGTCCTGCGATTGGCTCCACTGCCGATTGATTTAATCATTGGAAATTGGCCAAAATGGTCTTAAGTCGAGTTCATCTTGCCTCGTCGTCTACATAGAAACGAGCACGATATCGTTTCTCGTTCTCGATAATATCGTTCACCAAGGTAGCTGGTATCGATACTATCGTTCACGAGCATAGCTGATATCGATAGCATTTCCATACTGAATTCTCAGAATAATGTCGAAGGAAAGTTTTGTATCGGAGGTTATGTCACCAGACCTTGTTTTTCAAAATTTGTAAATATGGTCTTAAAATGTAACGATTAATAACTGTTGGCCAGTGCTACTCGAAGTACATGACAAAAGACTTGATTCGAGTATACGATAAAATAATGTCACGCATCGTGAGCTGAGCTTTTTTGGATTTCAACCGACGGATAGTTGGGAAGGTACAAGATCGTTTGCTTGATTACGCGGAAAGGTTCTTCCTAATATACATTATAAATATGGACGAGCAAGCCTGTCCGAGATGCAAGACCACCAAGTATCGAAATCCATCGTTAAAAATGATGGTGAACGTTTGTGGGCACACGCTGTGCGAAAGTTGTGTGGATCTACTGTTCCTCAAAGGTTTGTTTTTGTATAGAAGTTAGTATAAGTCAAATATCGTATTCGTATCTGCTGCACTTAAATACACAAATTCTTATGATTTTACTCTCAAGGTTCTGGGTCCTGTCCAGAGTGCAAAATTCCATTGAGAAGAACAAACTTTCGAGTTCAGCTTTTCGAAGATGCGATGGTGGAGAAAGAGGTAAACATAAGGAAGAGGATACTCAGGGATTTCAACAAAAGGGAAGAGGACTTTGCCACGTTGAGGGAATACAACGATTATCTGGAGGAAATAGAAACTATAATATACAATCTAGCGAATAATATCGACGTACTTGAGACCAATAAGAAGATAGATCAGTACAAGAAGGACAACAAGGAACAAATAACGAAGAGCAAATCGAAGATTGGTAGGAGCGAATACGAATTAGAGGAGATGATCGAATTGGAAAAACAGAAGGAGGAAGAACGCAGATTAGAGCTGGCAAAGGAAGAAATGGAAGTGAAGAAAAAGAAGATAAGGGAAAAAGAGGCGCTGATCGACGAACTTACATTCTCCGAGGGCAATGCCAAGAATATCGTGGAAACCTTTGCTTCCGCTATACAAGCTTCTAAAAAAGAGGTGAAGACTGCACCTGCCATCAAGGCGACACAATTTAGTACAGGAATAAAGTTTGGCAATCAGACCGGTCAAAGCTTTATGCCGGTGCCAAAGATAGAGGAGGGTCCTTTGTTCTCATACACGCCTATACGCCAGCTGACCGATGGCCCATCACCGCCAGGTTGGCGAGAACTACAAACTCGTGGATACGTCAGCCACGTTCGAGCAGAATCTCAGTCCGAGCGAGCGGGCGGATTTAAAGCTCACGTCGCGTGCTTGAGAGCATTGCAAGAATCCATGGCTGGGCTCTATCACAATCCTTCCCAACGTCAGGCAGAGTTTACATCCGTATGACCGTATAAATTATTTTAATACAAATTGTAGCCACGGTTATGTACATAGAGCCAACACACTTTGGAACACGATATTCTTAACGGGGCAGGTTCTAATCAACCGAGCAGTTACCGAACGCCTGACCGTATCGTATACCAAAATGATTAAGTACTTGTGATATTTTATCCATGCAAGATAATAGGTGTACGTGCCTTGGATGTCTGTGTAATTACAAACTTTGCGAAACATGGGTGAATCAATAGAGAAACAGTACTGCCCTGAGTACCTGTTCTCACATGCTGTTCAACGTCATCGGACGAGCAAAAAGGAATAATGTTTTAGTTGTCTTTTCCTTGTACAATAAATCTTGTTATTTTTGTATGATTCGTAATAATTTTTACAAATTAACCGATACACATTTCAGGATTGAATCGTGTTTATCAAAAACTTCTTAGTTTAAATGACTTTTCGTAAGTTAGTATATATATTTTCATAAGTGTTTTCCATCTTTACACAAATGCGTGTTAATAAATATCACAAACCACTAAATAGAATAGACCAAGCTTATAATGCATTATTTCATCTCAATGCCCGGGAGCCTCTTACCATTTTAGAGTCATGTGCAACATTATCGGTGTAGTATAGATGTGCTACAATCGATACATAATAATGAAAATAACGCTTTTAACGTTTTCCGTGAACCAAAGAAGAAATAATACATCTATCCTTCAATAGCAAATGTTGTATATTAAACGGATCATCATCGAAAATCAAAATTCAACCATTTACTTTTCTCGATGACACACTGAGAATCGATATCAAGAAAGCTCAATTATTCTAAACACAAACCATTTCATAGCATCTAAAAGTAAACACGTACGTTGATCTAAAAAATATAAACATGACGCCTTTAGTGAGCGAATCTATTTAGACTCAATATAAATATCATTGATATAACTCGCTATGACGTAGAAAAAAGTATATTATCTCGTAGGTCTACACTCGGAAGCATTAATTTATTCCTTCACTTCTGAAAGGGAATAAGGACAAGCTGGAATACGACTGTGAAGGTGCCAAGCGGCAGGAACCGGCTATACCTAAATTATCGACTCTACGATCGATATGCGCGCGATTTACAAATTCCTCAAAACATATAATCATGATCGCTGTAATACATATCGATATATTTTGTTGCATTGTTCATAGGAACAGGCGAATATAATGAACGACACTTTTTCAGTTTTTAAAACTAACACCCTCCTTTTCCATTTCCTTATACTAAGTAACGAACCGATAGAACGAGGGTTCGGATTAAAATCCTAACTAGTTTTACGTAATGATATACCATCCGTATCGTTAAACTCAAAGCCGTGTTTTTGTCAATCGGATAACGAACATCGCGTTCAACGATTGCTTCTAGTGTAAACAGGTTTGTAAGAAATGTACGAAGAATCGAAAAAAAAATTCTCAATAATTATTTTCCTCATTTCTCACATAATAACGGTATAGCAATCTCATAATCAAATGGGGTAAAAGTACATTGAATTATCAAGAAATAACAGAATGCAAATGCCTTATATAATACGCGTGATCGCAGATAAACAATCGATAATTTCCAAAAGAACCGGCAGTATTAAAAATTACACAAATGGGTAAAGGTAAAGTTCCGTTTTTATTAATTAATCGCGTAAATAAATAATGGCATAATAAACGAAACAATAGGATAGATCCTTGATTTATGCGAAGAGATAACTCGTTGGCTGGACACAAGATCGAGGTTTTTACAATGACTTTGGCGAACGTTTTGCAGATGTCGGAAACCGATTTTGCCGACCATTTTGCAGAACGCACGGATAAAAAAAGCCAAATTCAAGAATTACCAGGTACGATCTTCCTTCCGGTCGATCAAATCGAACGACGCGCATTCGATCGTGAATCAATTTGCAAGAGATGGCGGAATGTACAGTTGTACATCGCGAGCGTGGAAAAAACGAGGATTCGCGAAGCTATCGCGAGTAAAATTCCAAGAAATACGAATCGTCGGATAATGACAAACAAAGACTCGGTGCAAGGTGACCGTTGACAAAACGAAAATTTTCAATTTTCAACGAGCTCATAGGTCGGCCGCATCGGTCGCCTTACCGAGGTTATATAAGGCGGCGCGGACGGGCGCAAATCATTCTTCGCAGTCCCAGCGAAGCGTCAACATCCCTTCCTTTTCTCGTTTATCGTATTTTTTTTTGTGTGCCTCACCCCTCACTTGCCCCCTTATACTAACCGACATATTATTAACTCGCTTTTCCCTTTACTAGCTTTCAGCTTTGGTACCGAAGAGAGAAGAGAGAAAAAAGAAGAGCGAAGCTAGTATTAAGTTCTTAGGATTAGCCATACATTAAGGTGTGCGTATGGACGAGTGAATCTACTTTAAGGCGTGGTATGCGAGGTTTCAAACGTAAGCGGTGGAATTCTCTTTAAGCTTCGAGTCACGTTCGTTTTGCGCTCCATTGGTCGGAGCATAGAGTCCCGAATTCTTCCAGGGGCCCAGGCCGTGCTCTCACGGTGCTCGCGGACCTCCGCGGTTTTGAGAGGTCATGTTCAGGGGAGCGGCGTCGCAGGGTTGGCTCAGTCGCGCCTGACCAAGCGTGCGCTTCGCCTGGTTTACCGCTCTCAGCCGTGGCCTCTCTCGGTCGCCGTCGGATCAGGGGAGCGGCGTCGCAGGGTTGGCTCAGTCGCGCCTGACCAAGCGTGCGCTTCGCCTGGTTTACCGCTCTCAGCCGTGGCCTCTCTCGGTCGCCGTCGGACCCGCTCGCGCTCGTGAGAGCTACTGGTGCTCTTGGTAAGAATTCGCCGCGTCGCGATTCTCTCCTTTCGTCTCTTTTCTCACCCCCTTTTCATACTTTTGTCACTGCTTACGCTTTGGAAAGCTGGATGGATGACGGAATGGATCGAATGCTCAGCGTATTCTTGTAAGACCGGGAATGGAGGGATGAGAATGGAGGAACGAGTGGGTTTAGTTTGGTTAAGGGATGAGAGCGCGCGTAGAGCGGAGGAATGAGTGGGAGGTCTCTGGTCGCGGCAACCTCCACGCGGTGAGACCTGGGCAATCGGTATTCCTCGCGATCGAGGTATGCGCTCGAGATCGCGAGGAATAGCGAGCTGATAGCCGCGAAACTTTGTCAAATTTACTTGGGCGTATTTGTTAAGTGCGAACATTGTACGTAGAGTTGAGAATTACCGAGCGATGAGTTTAGAGTTTCTCCGAAGACACGGTCGTATCTTCTTAATCCTGGGTACCCAAATACGATTTCCCTACGCTCAATAACCTTGGAAAGAAATCCGCTTACTTTAAAGATCACTCCTAATATTTAAACACGAGTAATTTACGCGAAAAAAATCTCTTTGGTAGATACTGCGAGTTCTGCGCAGTTTGTAAATGGCGCGCGTGTCGATCGTAGAGTCGATAAATCAGATCCAGTCGGTCCCTGCCGCTTGGCACCTCCTCAGTCGTATTCCAGCTTCTCCCCGCTTCCTTACAGTGGTCGTGGAACAAATTAATGATTCCGAATTGCACATCAAAATCCGATGTACTTGTAAAATTGACGTTATCAGCAAATTAATCGACAAAAATTAGTATAACGTATATGACGGAATATTAACAT
This sequence comes from Ampulex compressa, assembly GCA_038496175.1. Taxonomy (NCBI): domain Eukaryota; kingdom Metazoa; phylum Arthropoda; class Insecta; order Hymenoptera; family Ampulicidae; genus Ampulex; species Ampulex compressa. Next base: position 17,141 of record JBCFXI010000425.1, on the reverse strand, counting down.
ATATGTACGTCATAAATTCATAAATTTTTGCCGATTAAATTATTAGTGACGAATATCGAACAGATCTAACGTGTTATAGAACTCAGTCTCCCGTGCTCTGAAATACCGATCGTTTCAAAAAATCAGACGGTTTAGCGTGCCCTCTACCATTTAGTGCTGCGAATTTAAGAACTAAATAGCCTTGCAGCTCTTGGTAAACAGCGATTAGAAAGTAGTTTTCAATCTTTTCTAAAGTGAGAAAACCTATCGTGGGAAAATTTTTTGGTAAAATAGTTGCTTAAACTAAAATCAAATAAGTTTGTTGTCTATTACAAACCGAAACATCTTTCACGCGCATGTGTAATAACAGCGAACAGTGAAATCTCGATTAGCGTCGCCTATGTAGGAACCTGAAATTTCAACGAAATCAAAACCATGCCGTTTTGTAAGCTCAAACAAAGAACACAAGAAATGTAAACAAAACGAACAGCGATCGAAAGGCCCCATGAAAACAAGATAGGCGTAAAAACAAGACAACGACATTGATTGAGCTTTCACTGTATATTACAATTATTCCAATTACCGTGAAACACATTCGAAAAGCTTACGTAACGCCAATACTCAGCAGCGGACACATTGCGAACCACTACTATAAACCAATATTTAACTGTCATTCCCACCGTTTTTGTAGCGCTGTATGCTTTTTCCATACTGCACCAATAATGTCGCATTTGACACGGAAATGGTAAGAGGGTGCGTCGTCTCCGCACTGTTGGACAAAATAAGACATATGTCAGGTCTATTGTGTATGCACGCCTGTGCATATACTTTTGAAAATTATAACGTAATTGTAGATTTGATTATTGGCGTCATCATACGCGTGTAATCATAGAATGCTTTGAAACGTGGAATATGTAAATTATGGCAGCAATATAACTCCAATGGTTTGATTAAAAAATTACGTTTATCAAATATAAATACAATATGCATTAGGATCAAAAATAACGTACAAAATACAACTTACATCTAAATATAAAATGATCGCTATTATGATCGCCTCCTAGATGAGGGATTAAATTAAAAAAAAACATTTCTGCAATATTAAAGTATTATTCCGCATATAAATTCTCGTTAATCAGAAATGCACATGGAGTATATTACGTGTATATAACGAGTCTTACCTTTGCTACGTCACGAAGCCTAAAACATGTGTACGTGTCTCGACAAAATGGAAGGCACAAATAAACTAAATATCCTTTGTTCTCTGAACTTGATTTAACGTTATATCATTTGAATTGATTAATCCAGTTAATTCGTTAACTTTTACAATACTATGTCATTTGTGTATATTTCTACCGGTTATAATCGTTAAAATGACTCTATTTCTAAAATAATTAATTTTTATTTTAGTCGGTTATTCGTTCGTTCTATAACCAAATTCTGGATACACGTATCCTTGTTCAAAATAATATGTGATTTCATAAATTTCAGATTTTTTGCAGTTTGCGATGTGCCTTAAAAGAATTTTATAACGTATCTATATAATCGCATGGAATCGAAAATGTCGATTCGAATCTTTATTCTCTAAAGTAAAGTAGGACTCGCTATTCCGTCAATTAGACATAAATACCTTGACAATTTTTAACTCCAATCACTCAAAAAGTATAATTACTTATATTCTCGTTTTTAAACAAATATTGCATGGAAAAGTTCGGAGAAAATGGATAACCGCGCAATATCTAGAATAGGATTTAAAGTTCCCCTCTATTCCAAGGTAACGCAAATATCGAATGTTTAATATATCTTTCGAACGATCACGAATACGTGGAAAAATTCATCGAAGGAGGATGGAAAGAAACCATCGTTTTATCCATATTTCTGTTAACAAATACAATCGCTTCATGCTCATGCCGTTATCGATTCATTATATCAGACAAGTACGCGTAAGAAAAGAATTAATCGAGGGAACAAATCAAGAATTGCGGGATAAGTAAACTGAAAGATATGGAAAACAATATTTTCACGTCTAAAAGCTGAATGTTGACCGAATACATATACGAGTGCTTCGTCAGCGTCGATCATTGATCGCATCGATCGCTAATTTTCTACAAAAACGCATATACGTAGCCGTAGAAAACGCTAAAACTAGTTCCGATAGTTTGAAATCCAGGTTCAAACATCGTGCCCAGGTCCTGAGGCAAATGTAGATCGAGAATGAACGATGATACCAAAAAATAATGAAAAAGGAAAGAAATAAAAACGATGCCAACACCGTTTGGCTGGATAAAAATGGAACGCCCTGTATAATCGCCCAAACGGATAATGTCCAAGGTGCGTTTCGGGTCAGTGATCGCCGATCGGTATCGTCGCGGAAGAATACTCGCGATCAGGGTCCGACGCAGGGGGTAAGCAAGGCCTTAAACTTCGTGATCTTTTTTTACGATGAAACTTGTACAATATTTTTCTCAAACGTTTTACCGCGCTTTATCCAATTCGTTATGATCGGCACTAACGAGCTTGAGAAATAGGTTCTGGACCAAATGACTTTACCGGGTGATGTTGAAAAACATATATTATTCTAATAATTCGCACCAAAAATCCGAGGAACGAAAATTTTAGTAGTGTAACGGATAAAGCCTTAGACTTTTCTGTTCTGGCTGGAAGTCCTGGCTGCATCACCTCCCGATAAGTTTTCATCCGGTATAGAAGGTTTCAGTAGTATTGTTTTAGTGACTCGAAAACCACATTATCCCTTTCGATACCGAGGATGACGGTAGTTACTCAACGTTTGCCGCTCGCTACGATCCAACGATGACTAATCGTGCGCCTCATTTTTCAATGATTTATACCTTGGATGAACAGAGCTCGTTATCCCTATCAATCTCTTTCCTTTCGTTTCTGAATGGTTCATCCGTAATTCGTATCACGAGACAAAATATTAGAAATGTCGCGTTCTCCGCGGCAAAGCGTATATTTGCAGCGCGATCGACATATGCGGTACGTATAGTCATATTCGCTATTTGAGAGTCCGTACAGCGGAATCATCCTGGCGAAAGGCATACTCGTATGAGAAGGATTAACCGTATATAACTATACGTTTAACCTAGATCGATGAGACTTGGGGAACTTGCTCGTTACGGTAATGATTAAGAAATATTTATGATTCTCAGTCTCAGCAATCGTACATATATATTTTTTTTTCTACATACTTGAGCCTACAAACTCGACTATAATTACATCGTAAAATAATTTCACGGACCTGTGGCGAATAGGAAAAATTCATATAGGACCGCTCAGAATATGGATCGTAAATATTTTTTAATCGATAATAATATACGATCAAAGCGTTAATCTACAGCGAGCGTCAGGCGTATAGAATGGACTAACGCGTTCGGTACTTCGCCGAGGAAGAGATTCCAACCACAGCCCGTTAAGTATTTTTCGATTTTCTGAAAAGTGTACCGCAGATTTTGACTCGGATAGTATTCAAATGTTTAATGACAAAATCAACGGAATGATTTAAAACCATTTACAAACATATTTTGCAAGTTCGGGATAAACGCGATTCGTTTCGAGGATCTTAACGCTCGTTAATATAATGATGCAAATTAATGGAAAGAGACTTAGGACGACGAAAGCAGATCGGTGGCTGTATACCAAAATTACATCGCAAATCGAACATCAGGAGCATCGATAAATTCATCGACGCCGATGACGCTCGATTCGAAACGGAATCTCTCGAAAGCATCGGAAAATCGATCGATGCTCGCAAGGATCGATGAAAAATATAATTTTGGATGTAAAAAAAGCGGGGGCCTCGGAACGAATCGCGATCGAGCGAGCGTGTGCGCGAAGCGCCTAGAGACGGGGACGGTGTGCCGAAATGCCTAATTAACGCGAGTGGAGCCTCGCCGGCGGTGGCCTCGGCCGACCAATCGCGGCGCCGCTCGGCGGAGCGGGCCCCGCCCACCGAGAGAGCCCCGTTGCCCTTTTCCTCGTGACTGCCGGCCACAGTACGTACGCGACCGCTCACGGAGTGCCGTCTCGCTCCTGTCGGGCTCTGCGCTCTCACCTCGCGATTCCTCGTCTACGCGGAGGCGTCCCTCCTCCTCCTCCTCCCCCACCGAACGATCCCGCGCTCGACACGTCCCCTCGACCTCTGCGCCGGCGGTTACTCGAGAGTAAGAAGGTCCGCGGGTCGAGATCGAGGAGAGCGATCGGGGGCACCGAAGTCGCGAGAGAGCACCTTTCCTCCGACGGTCCGATCGCGTCGGCGGGGAAACATGCGAGACGGTGGCCCCCAGGCCGGCCGTGGCGCGAGGGCAGAGTGAGTGACTGAAAGAGAGAGAGAGAGGCAGAGAGAAAGAGAGTGAGAGAGAGAGAGAGAGAGATAGATAGCTCGCGCGCGAAAGGAGAAAAAGAAAAAAGGCTCTCGTTCGGCGCGGCGGACTCGCGAGGGGGCCGATTCCCGCGTCAGCCTCGGGGATTCGTTGGTTCGATGAGTACAAAGCGATCGGTATCGCTCGTGAGAATGCGAGACTGAGGAGCAGCGCGCGACCCCCCACCCTCCTCTCCCCCCGCCCCCGCCTATTTCGCATCGCGAGGATCCAGCCGGTGGAGAGAGGATCTGGTTTTTTTCTCCCCCTGGAGATTCGTCGCCGAGAGGATCTGCGAGGATGCGGCCCGTAATCTCGAGCTTCCTGCTCGTACCGCTGCTGCTGGTCGCTTGGCAAAATCGCGCGCAGGCCAACTGGTGGTGAGTAGGAGAAAATCAGGGTTGTTCGCGACCAGCCCTTCAACGCCTTGCGCGTCGCGCCGATTTTCCCTTGCTTTCGGACTTATCTTTGGATTTCGTTCGAACAATGCGAATAATGCTCCTGACGTATGTCTTACGATTTTTGTAATCGATGAGAAACGAGTCCTCCTTGATTTTTGGTTTTGCAAGGGAAATTCTAAATAGCGGAATGAAAAATTCGGCGCGGGGCGTATACGCCCGACGTCGCGCGGAACGTAACAGTTTATATGGCTTTTGCGAGAACTCGGTCGAAAAATGCCGGGGATGCGTTGGCGCTTGTTTCGTTCCGCGTCGAAGAACGCCGTGCAACGCGATAGCGCTCGTGATTCCGTATCCGCGGTATATTATTCGGTTCGTTATATCGTTATAACGATGGACGTTTATGAGGATAAAAAATGCGCACACCCGCGACGCGTAACGTCGTTTCCATTTTCCATTTTCTCCATTTTCTCTTAGTTCGTTTACGACCAAATGGTCGGGATAAAACGTGAATGGACAAAAGTAAACGTGCGGCTACCGTCGACTTTGGAGCCGATGGTTCGACGGTGGACGGAAGAACCGCTTGGCCGCTGGCGATTGATAAACCTTCCTTTATCGCGATCTTTTTCAAATAAAAATCGTTCTTTTTCGACGAATCTATCGATTTTGTAACACGAAATTATCATCATCTAGGAAAGCTTTTGATCTTTTACGTTCGATATATTTTTCGTAAAAATACCACATTAGTGCACGACGCTTTGCGATCGTCGATCGAGTTGCGAATCGACGAACGTCTTTTTACAAAGATTTCTGTGTCGCGCGTGACGCAACGTGCGAGCGCAAAGAGTTAACGCTTCATCGCGAATCCGACTGTCTGACCGCTCATACCCAGCTCAGCCGTAAGTCTACGGTTTCAGCGTTCCTGGCTCGTTTATTACGCTTCCAAGATTTATATTCGCAACGCTCCCCTTAATCCTTTAGCCAAGATACGAAACTATAGTGACTTTCGGGCATACGTGTTTTGCGAACATCGTTTCGTGGAGAGCGACTCTAGTCGCTCGTAGTAACGAGGTTTCTTTGCGATCGAATTCCGGGCTTTGTTTGAAATACGTCGTTCCAGAGATAACCGTAGGAAAACCTAGATATTAAATAATACCCATAAAACGTATACATAAATATTGTAAAATACTGCCGCGACTCGTGAGCAAGCCTGTGCGCATACCGCAAAGCATTATTAGCATACAATAATACAATTATGTATATAACGCTGACAAAAACACGTCTAAACGCACGGTGAATGGCACGAAAGACCGATCGCGGTACTAAGATCGTTTATGTGCAATTTGCGGGAGAGTCGCGCGTACGATTCTGCGTTTTGTTCCGCCGTAGCTGAAAGGCCGAGACGCGTCGGTTATTATGACTTTCCTCCAAGGTAATGATCGCGCATAGCGTGTCACTAATACGACCACGATTGTATCCCTCCGAATACCGCGATCGCCGGATTTGAACCTTTGTGATTTTATGCCGAGTCTAACCGGACATGGTATCGACTGCTTTGGGACGATCCTTCGCGCGAACCGCACACGTTCTCGGCCGCTCCTCCATCTCTGACCATGGGAAATCGGAATTTCAGAATTCGCATTTAAAAGCTCCATTCGATTCTCCGGCATTTGCTTCGAGGTGTGTCTCGAACATTACCTACATTCGAAGCTGCTTGGCGCGAGATGCGTAGAACATCTTTGACCGCAAAGGGTTAATCCTTTCACTGTGGCGAACTCCGGCCGAGAACTATCAACGTATACGCGTAACGGTTGCACGCGAGTAAACCTACGATCATATCCCTTTGAGTGCTGCGGTCTTCGGATTTAACCCTTTGCGGTCCTGCGTCGAGTGAGGATCGACATTGTATTCGTTACCGTCAATGCGTTTCAACGATCTTACGCGTGGACCAAAAAAACTCTTGGTTCGGTTTTTATTTTTGGCAAATATAGCTTTAGCGTAACTTGGAACGCAAATTTTCTGGTGCGTATGGAATGAAATGCCTAAAGCTGCAAACGGTGAAGACGAAAATTACGGAAAATTTTAAATCGATCGATCGTTTCTTGAAAAGAAACTTCTCCAAATTTGTCGCGGAACGTTTTAAAAAATTGTCCACGATGTTATCGCGACGCGCGGACCATTTTATCGTCCCAATGAAAATCACGGTCCAACTTGGATTTTTCCGTAATCTTATATTCCGAAGTCGAATACGATTGACGGCAGTTTATTAGCCAAGTATACGGTAGCTGTTTGCCTTTGCGATGCTTACTCATATCCCGCAGCCGCAGATTTGCAAGGAAACGAGCGCGTGAAACGGTCACTCGAGCCTTATTGCGAATCGTAGAATTTTAATCGTACCACCGTCGATTTTCCTGATTACCTTCGTAAAATTGGAAAAGCCACTGGGCCGACTCGAACGTCGTCAGCCGCGTTTTCTGTCGGGAGACGCGTAGGAAACTTGTCTCGCCACTTGTCCAAGTCGAGCTGTCATTTCTCTCGCGCCGTGCATACTGCAAGGAGCGCTGCTGAAAAATGCATTTCGAACGAGTTCTAGAAATCGCTCGAACGATACGCCGAGCCGCGGTAAAATTTCGAGTCCGGCATTCGGTTAGAAAGCCGCTGAATCGTCGGTGCTGGTACAACTCGCTAAGCTCATATCGGGTAATCGGACTATTTGTATTACGCTTTTTGCGGTAAAAGTCGGAACGCGTATAAACGCACTTTTTGAAGCAAACATTTGAATCGATATTTTTAGAACACGGTACTACAAATTAGATTTAAACAAAAATACACCAACGCCTTCGATCGACCGATGTAGATACGAAACGTTGTCGCGATCTAATCGAATAAGGAGAGTTACATTATTTTTTTCTCTCATATACCAATAAATCCTCTTTAATTCCAGTATAAAAACGATCGCGACAAATTATTCGAGCGTGTATTCATATTATTACGGTGCAAAATAAAAATATTCCGTTACACTAATATATTGTACTTGATATACAAATCGTTATTAGAAGCACGATGAGATATAACGATCGAGAAGCATCGAGCTACTCATTGTGAATTAACGGTAAGTATCGTAGAGAGGTCTTATTTTTTTATTCCACCGAGCTATTTATTTCTTGAACTCTAATTCGTAGTTCGCTGGTGTAGAGATTTTGCACGATTACATTGTCGGATCGCTCAACTTCGTCGATCCTCGGGTATTCGATATGTTTTCACATATCGCCCGAGCCGTAAAATTCCGTAAAAGAACATTAGCTGCAACTACTTTCTACGAGCCGGTTTTACGTTTCCTCATCGGCAGACCTGTTTCCACCGACGATTCTATAAAGCACCATTTTATGCGGGACGCAACGCACAAAGTCGGGCAATTAAGGTTAAAGATTTTCTTAATCCTCGCTTTTAAATACAAAATGCTATCCCGTTTTCTCCCTCTGGCACGCGCGATCGGGTTGGAGGGTTAGATTTTATATATTTTCGTTCGAATACTAAAAGCACGCTTTTGAAGACGTAACTCACCGTACTCGATAAGTCAAATGGTTCAAAGTCTTCCAAGGCCATGATTTCGCGAGAAAACGAAGGAACGATAAATATCTGGTAGGCTATTTTTAACGTTATAAATATAACGTTTTTAAGCCCTTCCCCAACGAATTATTCTCGATCCGACCCTTTTTTCGTCGAAAATCATTTGGAAGCGCTCAGGGCTGTGCCGCGCTTGGAAAAAACGAACGAATTTATTCGACGAGTATACTCGACGATACCGAAAATAGAACGCGTACGTTTGGACGAGTATACTCGACCACAGCGGGGAATTGGTTAATGCCCATTCGCGGAGTGTTGTACCATCGCCGGACATTCAGCGAGCGAAATAAAATGATTCCTAAATAAATACCTTTAACGGCCATCCTAGCACGTATACCGTAAAAAGTCCCTTCGCAAATTTCATCGCGCCATCATCCATACCTACGTAACCATATTAGAAAAAGAAAAGAAAAACAGAGGATAATTCGGCACTCTTAAATGCATATAAATCAAAACCCTTCACCATAAAATTCATCGATCCGAGCGGAGTTGGTAAGGGGCAAGGCGGGTCACGGGAAAATAGACCTCCGAGAAGATCCTGTCAGCGAGTGCCCCTTGATGATAATTCTATTAGCGCTACACAAAGAAGGAATGCCCCGAAAAAGTTGAGGGCGAAGTCGCGGCAGTTGCCGCGCATTCATCACCCACGAGTTCTCGAAAGCGAAGCTTTAAGATCCGTTTTAATATGGCAATGCATCCTCCCTCGGGTTCTGGCCGGAGACCGTGTCGAAGTTCGGGACTTGGCGCTGTTGGAGCAGAAACGACGGCGGGCCTTCGTAAATATCCTTTCGCTTTACGATTAATCGTTAAAACGAAGGTACCTCGAGCTCGTTATTTCGAAACGTCTTGTGCCTTTTGAACGAGCGGATTGTTTCTCGGCGGAAGAGCTCGAATCGTGGAGCTCGCGATTTTGCGCCGCGACTTTTGGGTTTTTTCTCCAAAGGGTTTGGATATTTTTAAATGTTCGTGTTCGATCGTCGATGGGCGAAAGATAGGAATTTTTGAAGGAACGAGCTGGTCCGTGGGTTACGGCGACTAAACAAATGTTTGGAGTGGGCGTTCTTAATTCTTGAAGGGGGATCGAAGGTTTGTTTGTTCGAGTCAATATCGAGGACGTTTTGCCGTCTTGAAAATAAACGTGTTTGCTGTCTTGGATTTATTCGATGCTTAGGAATATATGCCTGTATACTTGGATCAACGAATCCATCTTAATATCGTTTTAAAAATATATGGATTGTGTTTACGGTCTTTTTTACGAGACACTGTGGATTTTAAACGCTACTCCAGGTATTGGTTGGAGTTTTTTTTTATAAAAAGGATTATTACGAATTACACAATTTTTGCACGTTTGTTTTACGTTTGGACGGCGTTTTGTTCGGCATCGTTGATTTTAAGGATCGTTCTATGTTTGCGAAGAGTTGGAAAGGCGAAATACTTGGCGTATATTGAGATTGCTTTTTTATCGTTTCGTTCGATATCGGTACGGAAGCAAATAATAAATTCTTGTCCGTTTACGCTTATGATATTATTAGATATTGCCGTTTGCCCCCGCATTTGATTCGTTTACTTAAAGATCAGGGATCAAAGAGAAGGCTTTAAATCTCGATTATCGTTCGTCGATCGTATTTCACGCGACACGCACAGATCGGTAGATTACGAATCCACCTTAAAAGTACAGGTAGGATCTAGATTAAATCGGCTCGATATTAAAAATCGCGTAAACAAACGAGACACCGGTTCGCCTCGTCGCCAAGACAGATCGGTTAACAGGTTGATATTTCGCACCTCGATAACAACCGTCAGGCGTGTCCAGAGCGAAAGTTTGCCGATCTTAACAGTAGAACAACCGTCGACTATCCCGACATATCAAGATACCTATGCTATAAATATCTACGAAAGGGAAAGGGAACAAAATGGAAAGCGGTCGCATCGGTTCGATCATTCTCACGTTGCAGCGGAATCATGGGAATCCTTCGCGGATACAACGTCATCGATTTAGGGAATTGTTATAAAATATTACGAATCGATCATTTCGTCCAGTTCCAATGCCGTTCTATCCGTTTTTAACGCCATAAATCATAAAAAGAAACGCGCATTATTACATTTTAACACTAATTTTCATATCAAAGCTATCGTTACATATTCCGTCAACATACCGTTCGATACTATACCGATTTCATGGAAAAACCGAGCATTCGATATCTTACTTTTAAATATACCTTCCATTAGAGCGCGCGAAGAGGTCGAATTCACGATCAGACAAAGTTTATAAATAAGAATTGGTCGAGAAGTGGAAATTAAGGAGCCGAATGCGCTCGATGGACAAAAAGAATCCCCTTCGATCGGCCATCGACGATTCAGCTTCATATCTCTCCATCGGAGCGTACAAAGAGGTCGAAACGGCGATTAGAGAAAGTTTAGGAGTAAGAATCGGTCGAGAAATAGGAATCGAGGGGTTAAAGGGAGTCGATAGACGAGGAGAATCCCCTTCGATCGGGCACGCGACACGGCCGATGAGGGAAGCCCCGGTGGTAGTGGTGCTAGGCCGGTAGGTGTACCAACAGTTTCCTCGGTGTCGACGCCGCCCTGCAGGGCACGCTCTCAAAACGAGAAGGACGAGCGTTGACGGGCTACGGTCAAGCACGATTCGACCGAGAGATTTTATTTCCGACAAACTGGTTCCACGACCGATTAATCGCCCCCACTAGCGCCGCGCCAGCCTTCCGGTGTATCTCTCCTCTCGCCACCGAGGAAACACGTGGACGCGGCTCTCGATCGGGCCCGACCAACCTAAATCGCACCAGCGGCCGCATCGACGACCCAAAGATATCCAAGGGCCGTACATGAATAAGAATAATGTCCATTGTCTCCGATATTTTTTGCGAGATCTGGTTGTTCTTCTTCATCGAGTTGTCGTTCATCGCCGATATTTCGCGTTTGATTTCGTATTTTTCCACGTACGACCGACGTTCGATCTCGAGTTCCGCCTCTAGAATTTTACGAGGCGTGATTCGCGTTGGATGAGAAATCACCTTCGTAAAGTTTCGTCGTGCACGATCCACGATCGACCTCGAATATCGTCGGTGTGAGTTTGTCGCGCGCCATTCCCGTTTACGCGCCATCGACGTTCCATTGCTAATATCGCACCCAGAATTTTGTCGCCGCGCGAAAGTACGCGTATGGCCTTTCTCGAGACGTCGCGATCACCGTAAACCCGCGGAAAGAACGAAGCCATAAACCGCCTCGAAGGTGGGACGAGCGCGAACGAATTTGCGATCTCGCGACAGATCGCTCTCTCGTACCCCTTTCCTTCGCGATCTCCCTTCCGACCTCGCCGATCTCCTACCTGGCGAGACATCGATAAAAGCCAGCGGTCTCGATTCAACGGTGCAACGGTACCGCGACCGTCGTTTATTCGGCCCTTTATTCGCTAGGAAGCCAACTACTTTTTACGATCCTCTCTGCCGGCACCTCTCTCGGGCGCGTCGCTTAAAACCGATCGACAAAGAGACCGTTGCTGTCTTTTCAGATGTCACGATCACCATAAAGACGCAGAAAGAATGGAGCCATAAACCACCGCGATCGTCGGGCGAGGGCTGACGGAAGAAAAGAGAGAGGAGAGCCGACGGCGGATTTTAATAAAAGCATTTTTATTGCCAAACGCGAATCTCCGTCGTAGTTGCACGGCCATCGCTTTACGACCGATTAAAACTCGCATTAACACCCGGAGCTTCTGCAGCGAGGGGCCTTCTTTCATCGAGGCGCCTTTTGCCGGCGCGTTTTGCAAGGAAGGATGCCTCGAAACGAGCCTCGAGCCTCGAGCCTCTCCGCTCTACGCGCAATTTTAGGCCCTGCTCCATTCGCACGCCTTGCCCTCGCGGTGCCGCGCTTTCCCTCCGGATAAACGATTCGCTTTGCACTCTGATTTTTCAAAGATCGTCTTACGATCGCGTATGCCAAGGGTGGGCAACGTTTTTCATCGACGACCCAATTTGAATTTTTATACCACGGCGGAGGCCCGTTTTTATGACCGATGCGACCGAATGTGTCGATACGCATTGCGTCGAGCGTGACTATGAGTTTCTGCGTCGTGTACGATCTATTTGCGGTACTGCCATGCGCGAGCTAATTGAATTATTTGAAATTTTAAACCGCGTATCGGGCCGGACTCGACAACGTCATTGGCCGGCGATTGCCATAGCCAGTGCATACTTTCCTCGTTTCTCTCGTAGTAGAAAATTACAGAGGAGGTAAGGTTACGTTAACTTGGGATGGAAAACTTTAGAAGGAATGGTGCTTCGACTCGGTTCTCCGATCTTTTTCACTTTCCATTTATAAGATAGTTTAGTCCGGCATTGACCATCTTGATATTGATCGAGACCGGGGTAGTATTTCTAATCTTATCAACTCCACGCTCATAAGACAAAGAGCCACCCTCAAATCTACTCATCTTGAAACTACGAAGCATTCGAACATGGATATATCAAAAACGTGGAACGTTCCGACTCGCGTTTGCAATCTGACGAGCACGAAATTCAAAGGTAGGTACGTAAATAAAAAATGTCTGCCACCGTACGGCGCGACGAAACGCGAGCGCTATCTCGAGTCGCGCCCGAGGGAGAGAGAGAGAGAGAAAGAGACCAGATCCACGCCTAAAAGAGAAAGAACCCCCGAACTGCGCGTCTTACGAGATTCAATGGCGGGATAAAGCCGAAAGACCCCCTGGTTATATGTTTTCGCGGCACAGGATCGCTTTATAGAGGCGCGGCAGTATCCAATATGGACCGTGGCGTACGACCGCCGCCGCCTCTACAATAATACGCGGTACGTGGCTTACTGCGGCTCTACCCTCGCTCGTCGTATTTTTTATAAGACCCACATAAAAAGCACCGTAATATATGAGCCGGAGGACTCGTAAAAATAGAGAGTATTGGCGATAACGTCAACCCCCGAGAAGCTTGATAGGAACTCTCGATACCCTCGGTTGTTAGGCGAATGTACGACGGATGCGTGCTTCCAACGATTCCCCGATGGTTCGAGGAATTTCATCCGTTTAACGCTGGATAAATTGGACCTCAAAGCTGGAGCGAACGAAGTCGTACTTTTAAACGTCATCCTTATCATTCGATCGTTGATGTTGATTAATTCTTATGCGGGCAACCGAATATTCGGTTCGACTTTCCGGATATTGGTTTCTGTATGTTCTTCTCAAAATATCGCAAAATCGTCCCGGCTCTCCGCTTTTTGGATATCTTTACGTCGATGTGGTTTTTTTCGCAAAATTAAATTACGAGTATATAATGTTGAGTATTGAAGCTGGAAGAGAATCTTGGAGAACGTTTACTTAATTCTGTGGCGGCTAATACGTAACTCTAATTTCCCAGAAGATCTTTGCCAGACATAAATGTCCGCGTACAGCTATGAATATTAGGCGTATCTCTTACTCGAATGGAAAAGGAGAACGTCCAAAATGTGACGAAAAAAAATGTCCCGCGTTAAATCAAAGCAAGTTCATCCACCGAGTCAGACTGTACATAACGCGAAGTAGGAAATTATTCATCGCTGATGGGTCGAATTCAAACGCGGATATTTCGCCTGCGTGCTTTACGAGAGTCGCATAAAAAGGCCGTAATATATGAGCTCGAAGTCTCGTAAAAATAGAGAGCACTGCCGATAACGGGGCCCTTGCGAACTCCGTCAACCCCTGAGAAGCTTGATAGGAACCTGATACGATGGCAGTTCGGTGAACGGGCGACGAACAGTGGCGAATGTGTTGCTCGACCGATTCGCGTACACAGTTACAACCGTGGAATTCTTTCCCTTGTAGGTTTTCAAATAAATCGGTTACTTTAACACCGGAAGTACGGGCGACTGCCGCAGCATATATGGATATATCTATTTCTATACGTCGTTAGAAGAAGGAAGAGCAAATACGTTTATTCGGCTATGTGCTATTGTTAAATAAATGCGTTTCATTTTTTAATTATGTAGCCATTTGGAAAGGAATGAAATATTGTGGATGGGAAATTTGTATAAATTACCGAATGCTTATCTTGGCATTCGTAGTCTAATGTTAAAATTCGTTGTCACCTCCAGGACATCGAAAAGTTATGGATATTATCTTTATTTTTGAAGATCGAGGAATTGTAATATTAAACGCTGTATTCTAACTACCATGGTTTAAGTATCATTATATCTACGTTTTAAAAATAATGTAATCGCTATTAAAAAACTTACGCGCGATTAAAATTAATCGATATTCTTTCTATTTTCCGGTGTATAATTGTCATCCTATAGTTACGAATTTCATTCGGCCAACGGTCATCTCCGCCGAATTCTCACGAAAACGAGCTGCCATTTAGGGTATTAGATCGGTGAAAGAACAATGACCACTTTTATTATCAAAGATAATGGTCGAAAGCGCGATTATTCCTTTTCCGGCCTAAAAGTTTTCTTTGGGTGACAATTGGGTGTAACTTCTCGTTGGGATCAACTCCTAAAGTTGGATCCACAATGCATCGTAGGCGCTCTCATCGGTGAAGGCAGAGGAGGGGCGGTGCATAGCACCGAATTCCCATGGGGTACGCGGTCGAATGCCAAACCCTGTAATAATTTATATCTCGTGAATATAGAATTCCATACTTGTTTACGGACTTAAAACCAACGTACGTGACGGCGTTAGCCATAGTCTATTATTTAGATTCCCAGTGACCCGTTCGCGCGTTACGAGAATACGTTTCGAGGCATAGGCGATACGTAGGGCGATGCACGATACGTCGTCTCGTTGACTTTATCTTAAATTTCCATCGCTCGATCTTATTTTGGGAAGGAATTTATATTTATAAGGCACACGCACCGTCGTAGCCTACGCGTTTGCGAATATTCCAAATGTATCTTACGAATATAACTTTCTCTTTATCGGTTTATTATGCCACCTTACAAAGATCATATGCCATTATTCAACGGCGTAAGAAATATTATAACCTCTTATTTATGCGTTGGCAATGAAATTTTATAAATTGTAAAGGTAACGGTAACTCGTGAACGTCTAATTTCTTAAATGAATTATACCGATAAAATTCTTGTAACGTTAGTAATATGCAGATTCGTAACGAATTACAATATTTATCGGAGTATATGTCTCCAGATACTAACAACGGATACGGATAATTTGTTGCAATATGAAGTTTTTCTTTAAAAAATCCTTCTTACCGAAATCCAAGCGTTAAAAGTTTGAAATCACTCGAGGAATGTTCGGTCAGAGATTTTATCCTCCGGGTAATATCGGGGGGATCTGCATAGGCTTAAGCAAATTCGCTTGGCGAACAATGTGAAAAATTGCACCGCTCCCCGTCGCTTTCTCTTCGTAGCGGTGCGTCGATATAAAAATCACATACTCGACGAAGCAGAAGCTTTGATGTAAGACTCGCGATCTTCCTTGGTCTGCTAGGATTCTCACCGCGCATATTGCTCATCTCATAAAATACCGAGATACGACGTTTTTGCTTCGGACAGGATCGGAGGGGTAACTTTAGTGATACAGCATTTATTACAGCCAATATTATACCGGTTCGTGTTAGTGGATGAAATACAATTTATCACGGTCTAATCGGATGGTGGTCGATGCGCGGCCGATCACCGCGCGCTAATCACTATTTGGGATCTAAATTAGATGGAAAGGTAAAATGCATCGTTCGTATTTAACACTAGAATTACTCGCCGACATACCGACGTGTACGAAGACGCTGTTAATATCCACGAAGCGTAAAATCGGTGCAAAAGGAAAGTCGGGAGTATTCGAACGAGTGTACGTCAAAGATATAAAAGCTGGATGGATAATTTCTTCGATAATAACAACCACAATACCGTCCATACATTTTTCCATATTCGAGATCTGCCAAAAATATAATTAAAAAATTGTAATTATAAATAACATAAAAATACCTCCATAGCAATCCTACTAACTATACGTTAAGTTTAACGATCACCGGACGGAACAACATTGGGAATCGTGGTTCACCCATCGTTGGTATAAAACATTCAAATCTCCGCATACCGAATACGATAAATATTTAACCATATCGAAAGTACGAAACGTCCAAACGTAGCTACATCGAAAACGAAACGTCGAGGTCCAGGTACGCGCGTACTCCGATTTACGCGAGGCGGCAAGTATTTCTCGAAGCACGTTCGCCGGCTACATTAGCAATAGAAGCGTCGGATTATGGAAATAAGAAGCGTTCGAACATAGGTGTATCCAAAACCGAAAACATTAAGATTTACGTAATACAACAATACGTAATACGATTATTGGCGAGATCGAATCCTGGATATATCCAAAACTCGAAACGCTCAGGTCCACGTAGCTAATCCGAGGAGCGCGAGGCGAGCGGGTATTCCTCGAAGCACGTTCATTGGATATATCAGGGGGGCAAAAGTATCGAAAGCACGGCCAGGATGGGATGACAGTGAGACGAGAAGCAGGCAGAACGATCGGGCAGAGGGGGCGGGGCGGGGGCGTTCGGTGGAGCGCGGCAAAAACCTAATAGCATCCTGTTTTGTTTAGTACTTCTCGTTTTACGTCGAGGAGCCCTCTCGGCTCCTTCCTCTCGCTCGAAAAATCACCGACAAAGGAGGCCGCCGCCGCGAGGTTTGGGAGCATGCCTTCAGGACTTCTCTCGGCCAATGTTTCCCTGGGGCCTCAGAGAACGTATATGTATATATATACATTTATATATATATATATATATATATATATACA
>JBCFXI010000424.1:147045-164031 GCA_038496175.1 Ampulex compressa | reverse complement strand
ATATATATATATATATATATATAAACGTGTCATACATAATACGTATATACGTATCCAATATATACCAAATACAGTACACGCAAAGACACATTCCATCCCTACAGCAGAGACCTCGATGGACAGCGGGCGGTGGCGACATCGAGAATGTTAACAATAAATACCAAGGGCGCGAGGTTATCACAGTCCTCCACACTGGGTGGGCCTGCCGTGTTAATTGGACACCACCGGCATGTAGAACTTGTGCTTCGGCGTGTCCCTGGTGTGCTTGAAGGGCGCCTTCTTGGCCTCGAGCAGAGCAGCGGGACAGGGCCCCTTGTGCTTGGGCCCAAACTCCTTCTTGTACATGCTCGACGAGACCGTGCTTCCATCGCCAAGGTCGATGTGCGACACGTTCGCCCGCTTCTGAACCCTCTCGACCCTCTGCGTACTGAAATTCCCATAATTCCTGGCCTCGCTCTGCGAGTAGAACTTCCCCCCGACCGTCAGGTTGTCCTGCCGGACGATCCTCTGCGGACGCTCGTAGGTGGCCGAGGCCCAGGGATTGCCCTCCTTCGTGCTGCGATGGAGAGACGTCAGGCTGTGCCTGTCGCTGCTCTGGCTCGAGTTGCTGATGTACTGGCCGCTCTCAGCCAGGTTCGAGATGCTCTTCCGCTGGTCCGCGGCCGTGGAGGATATCGTGTGCAGAGCCTCTGTGGAGGAGCCAGCGGCGCGACGATGGAGGACCGCGTTGTTGACATCCGCGGAGGAGCTGGATATCACGTTCTTACGATGGTGGCTCGTCTTCGTGGACTCGAGCTGCGAACGGTCCACGCTGCCGGACATGGCCTGCTTGAACTCCGCGCTGCTCGACTGCGTCGTACTGTACCGCGCCTGGCTCGAGAGCGTGTGCTGCTGATGCTGCCTCGTGGAGCTCTGTCTGCTCTCCACGTGCTGAGTGTTCACGTAGTCGCGCCTGGCGACGTCCTTCTCGACCTGGCGGTGCTTCTCCAGCGTTTGCCTCTGATGATGATGATGCTGCTGCTCCCCGTGCCTGCTTTCCAAGGCCTGTCGATCCTCCCGCAGGATCTGCGCGCGCTGGCTCTCGCTCAGCGACCTGTCCGCCACGACGCGACGCACCTGCGATCTCGTGTGATGCTCCGCGGATTGGAGCTTCTGGTGCTCGCTCGTGTGATGCTCGCTCCTCTGGACGAGACCTCCTGGGGAGGGACCTCGAGGGACCTCGTGGCTGGCGCGACGATCTTCTATGCGGATACTCTGCGCGGAGGAGACCCTCTCGTCCGTCCTCCTAACAGTCGTCGTCGATGTCCCGTTCTCCACGGCCCTCGTGTCCATCGAGACGTTCTTCCTGCTGTCCACCTCGCTGATCTTAGCCGCGATCTCCTTCGCTGTGCGCTTCGTGTAGGTATTGTAGTTCCGTTGGTTAGTAGTGGTCATCGTCGAAGTGTCGTCTCCCAGGGTTATCGAGGACTCCATGTGCCTCCTACGATTGACCACCTTGCCAGCTGGGGCAGCTTCCTTTTTAGTAGGAGAGAAACTGTCCCTGCTCGTTGTCTTGCTCTCCATACTGTCCGTGCTGACTCTCAGGTTGTCTTCATGGCGTCTGATCTCCGCGCGTTCTCCTCGCACGACCGTGTACGTGGACCTCTGCGAGGTGCTGTCCTGGAAGTCGCCCGTCATCCTCAGATTGTCCTCCCTGCGTATCACCTCCGATCGCTCTCCCCTCTTGGGCGTGAAATCGTCTCGAGGCCGCCCCACGAAGTCGCCCTCGGGCTTCAGGTTGTCCGCGTGGCGGATGGGAGACCTGCGTTCCCCAGGGCCGATCTTCTCCGGACTCCTGCGCTCGAAGTCTCCTTCGGGCTTCAGATTGTCCGGGTGCTTGATCGGAGATCTGCGTTCCCCAGGGCCGATCTTCTCCGGACTCCTGCGCTCGAAGTCTCCTTCGGGCTTCAGATTGTCCGGGTGCTTGATGGGCGACCTCCTCTCCCCCGGAGCCAAGGGCTGCGCTCTGTGCGGCCTCTCGAAGTCGCCCTCTGGTTTCAGATTGTCGGGATGAACCTTCAAAGGCGCACGCTCGCCCACCACGTGGACGTAATCGTCCTTTCGACGCACGTCGATGAACTCCCCCTCGATCCTGAGGTTATCCTCGTGCCTTCGGACGTCCACCCGCTCGACCTTCGTGATCCTCTTGTAATCGTCCCTGCTGCGACGCACGTCCATCTCCCCTTCCATCCTCAGGTGATCCTCGTGACGACGCACCTCCATCCGCTCGCCATTCACGTATTTATAATCGTCCCTAGGCGCCACTTCCATTTCGCCCTCCGGCCTCAGATTGTCCTGTGGCCTCTTCACGACCGATCTCTCAGCCTTCTTGGGCGAAAAGTCGTCCTTGGGCACCATGTACATGTCCCCTTCGGGGTGCAGATTGTCCTCGTGCCTGATGGGAGTCCTCCTCTCGATTGGCTCGAGCCTCCTCGTGGTTCGCTTAGCGAATTCGCCCTCTGGACGGAGGTTGTCCTTGGGTTTCTTCACCTCTGCGCGCTCTCCCTTGAGAGGAGCCTCCTTCCTCGGCCTGCCAGCGAAGTCGCCCTCCGGGTGAAGATTATCGGGATGCTTTATAGGGGATCTTCTCTCCGCGGGTCCGACGGGTGATTTTTCAGGCCTCTCGAATTGTCCCTCTGGCTTCAGGTTGTCCTTAGGTCTCTTCACTGGCGCTCTGTCGCCTTTCATAGGCGCGGTTTCTCTTGGTCTGTGGGCGAACTCGCCTTCTGGCTTCAGGTTGTCCGGGTGTTTGATGGGGGACCTTCTCTCCGCGGGACCAATCGGGGATTTTTCTGGTCTCTCGAAGTCGCCCTCTGGTTTCAGGTTGTCCTCGGGTTTCTTGATTTCCGGCCTCTCGCCTCGCTTGGGCGAGTAGTCGTCCTTAGGGCGACCCTCGAAGGGGCCCTCTATCTTGAGGTTGTCCTCGTGCCTGATGATCTCGCTGCGCTCGCCACGAGTCGCTCTGTAATCGTCCCTCCTGCGTACATCCAGGAATTCACCTTCGATTCTGAGGTTGTCCTCTCGTCGAATGACGTCCACGCGGTCCACTCGCGTCGTGGTGCTGTAATCGTCCCTGGATCTGTGCACGTCGATCTCGCCCTCCATCTTCAAGTTGTCTCTGTGAATCACGATCTCCGTTCGTTCGCCTTTGGTGGGCTTGTAGTCGTCCTTAGGCCTGCCCACGAAGTCTCCTTCGGGTTTCAGATTGTCCTTGGGTTTCGTTTGGACAGGTCGTTCCGCGCGCTTAGGTGTAAAATCGTCCTTTGGCCTGCCCACGAATTCACCTTCTGGATGAAGATTATCCTCGTGGCGGATGGGTGTCCTTCTCTCTGCTGGACCAATCGGCGATTTTTCCGGCCTCTCGAAGTCTCCTTCGGATTTCAGATTGTCCTTCGGTTTCTTCTGAACCGGACGCTCGGCGCGTTTGGGAGTGAAATCGTCTTTCGGCCTTCCCACGAATTCGCCTTCTGGATGAAGATTGTCTTCGTGGCGGATGGGTGTTCTTCTCTCCGCGGGACCAATCGGCGCCTTTTCTGGCCTCTCGAAGTCTCCTTCGGGTTTCAGGTTGTCCTTGGGCCTGCTTACGTCCGCGCGCTCGCCCTTCAGAGGGACCTTCTCTTTGGGACGACCCGTGAATTCTCCTTCCGGCTTCAAGTTGTCGGGGTGTTTGATGGGGCTTCTTCTTTCTGCCGGTCCGATAGGTTTCTTTTGGGGTCTGTCGAAGTCCCCTTCCGGCTTGAGATTGTCCTTGGGTCGCTTCACGTCCGCTCTTTCGCCCTTTTTAGGCGCCTGCTCCTTCGGCCTGCCGACAAACTCGCCTTCAGGTTTCAAGTTGTCGTCGTGTTTGATGGGAGAGCGACGTTCGGCAGGTCCCACGGGTTTCTTCAGTGGTCTTTCGAAGTCTCCTTCGGGCTTCAGATTGTCCTCAGGCTTCTTGATCTCAGACCTCTCGGCTCTCTTGGGAGAGTAGTCGTCCTTGGGGCGACCCTCGAAGGGGCCCTCCGGCTTCAGGTTGTCCGGATGCCGCACGACCTCCACGCGCTCGCTCCTCACCGCCTTGAAGTCATCGCTCGTCCTCGTATCGATGAACTCACCCTCCATGCGCAGGTTGTCGTGGTACCGCGTCACCTCCGCCCTCTCTCGAACCACGAAGTCCGTGTACTCGTCCCTCGACCTGTAGGTCTCGATGTTCCCCTCCATCCGCAGGTTGTCGGTGCGCTTCACGATGTCCACGCGCTCCCCGCGCACCAGCTGGTAGTCGTCCTTGGGTCGGCCCTCGAACGGCCCTTCCGGCCTGAGGTTGTCCTCGGGTCTCTTCACGTCCGCGCGCTCGCCTCTCGTCGGCGTGAAATCGTCCTTGGGCTTGCCGACGAACTCACCCTCCGGTTTGAGGTTGTCCGGGTGTTTGATGGGCGTGCGTCTCTCCGCGGGTCCGACCGGCGCCTTTTCTGGTCTCTCGAAGTCGCCCTCTGGACGCAAATTGTCCAGAGGCTTCTTAACATCCGCTCGTTCACCGCGCTTGGGAGCTTCTTCTTTTGGTCTGCCCACGAAATCGCCTTCTGGTTTCAAATTATCAGGATGCTTAATGGGGGTGCGCTTTTCCGCAGGACCGATTATCTTCGGCTGTGGCCTCTCGAAGTCGCCTTCTGGTTTCAGGTTGTCCTTGGGTTTCTTCACTTCAGGTCTGTCAGCTGGTCGGAACTCTTCGTGATCTGGACGTTCGAAGTCTCCTTCTGGTCGGAGATTATCGGGATGCTTTATAGGAGAACGTCTCTCCGCTGGAGCTACTGGTCTCTTCTCTGGTCTCTCAAAGTCACCTTCCGGCTTCAGATTGTCCTGCGGTCTCCTGACATCCGCTCTTTCGCCTTTTTTAGGTGCCTCTTCTCTTGGACGTTTCACGAATTCACCTTCAGGTTTAAGATTGTCGTGGGGTTTCTTGACGACTGGTCTCTCCGCGGGTCTGAATTCCTCTGGTTCTGGTCTCTCGAATGTTCCTTCTGGTTTGAGGTTGTCAGCGTGTTTGATAGGCGATCTTCTTTCTCCAGGACCCACTGGAGCCTTTTCTGGTCTCTCAAATTCACCCTCTGGCTTGAGATTGTCCTGTGGTCGCCTGATGTCTGCTCTTTCGCCTTTTTTAGGTGCTTCTTCTCTTGGACGTTTCACGAAGTCACCTTCGGGTTTCAGATTGTCCTGTGGTTTTTTAGGAGTCTGTCTTTCTGCGGGTCTAAATTCCTCGACTTCTGGTCTCTCGAATGTTCCTTCTGGTTTGAGATTGTCAGCATGTTTGATAGGCGATCTTCTCTCTCCAGGGCCAACCGGAGCCTTTTCTGGTCTCTCAAATTCACCTTCTGGCTTGAGATTGTCCTGTGGTCGTCTGATGTCTGCTCTTTCGCCTTTCTTAGGTGCCTCTTCTCTTGGACGTTTCACGAATTCACCTTCAGGTTTAAGATTGTCGTGGGGTTTCTTGACCACTGGTCTCTCTGCAGGCCTAAATTCCTCCACTTCTGGTCTCTCGAATGTTCCTTCTGGTTTGAGATTGTCAGCATGTTTGATAGGCGATCTCCTCTCTCCAGGGCCAACCGGAGCCTTTTCTGGTCTCTCAAATTCACCTTCTGGCTTGAGATTGTCCTGTGGTCGTCTGATATCCGCTCTTTCACCTTTTTTAGGTGCCTCTTCCCTCGGACGTTTCACGAATTCACCCTCTGGTTTAAGATTGTCCTGTGGTTTCTTAGGAGTCGGTCTCTCAGCGGGTCTAAATTCTTCAGGTTCTGGTCTCTCGAATGTTCCTTCTGGTTTGAGATTATCAGCGTGTTTGATAGGTGTTCTCCTCTCTCCAGGACCCACTGGAGCCTTTTCTGGTCTCTCAAATTCACCCTCTGGTTTCAAATTATCTTGCGGTCTCCTAACGTCTGCCCTTTCGCCTTTTTTAGGTGCCTCTTCTCTTGGACGCTTCACGAATTCACCTTCAGGTTTAAGATTGTCGTGGGGTTTCTTGACCACTGGTCTCTCAGCAGGCCTGAATTCCTCGACTTCTGGTCTCTCGAAGTCTCCCTCTGGTTTGAGATTGTCAGCATGTTTGATAGGCGATCTTCTTTCTCCAGGACCAACTGGAGCCTTTTCTGGTCTCTCGAATTCACCCTCTGGTTTGAGATTGTCCTGTGGCCTCCTGATATCCGCTCTTTCGCCCTTCTTAGGTGCCTCTTCTCTTGGACGTTTCACGAATTCACCTTCAGGTTTAAGATTGTCGTGAGGTTTCTTGACCACTGGCCTCTCAGCAGGCCTGAATTCCTCGACTTCTGGTCTCTCGAAGTCTCCCTCTGGTTTGAGATTATCAGCGTGTTTGATAGGCGATCTTCTTTCTCCAGGACCAACTGGAGCCTTTTCTGGTCTCTCGAATTCACCCTCTGGTTTGAGATTGTCCTGCGGTCTCCTGATATCCGCTCTTTCACCTTTTTTAGGTGCTTCTTCTCTTGGACGTTTCACGAATTCCCCTTCGGGTTTAAGATTGTCCTGTGGTTTCTTGGGAGTCAGTCTCTCTGCTGGTCTGAATTCCTCGATTTCTGGTCTCTCGAAATCACCTTCTGGTTTTAGATTATCAGCATGTTTGATGGGCGTTCTTCTTTCAGCAGGTCCAACAGGTTGCTTTTCAGGTCTCTCGAAATCGCCTTCTGGTTTGAGATTGTCCTGTGGCTTCTTAATCTCAGCCCTCTCGCCTCTTTTCGGTGATTCTTCCTTTGGTCGACGCACGAATTCGCCCTCTGGCCTCAGATTGTCCTCAGGCTTCTTGATCTCAGGCCTCTCGGCTCTCTTGGGAGAGTAATCGTCCTTGGGGCGACCCTCGAAGGGGCCCTCCGGCTTCAGGTTGTCCGGATGCCGCACGACCTCCACGCGCTCGCTCCTCACCGCCTTGAAGTCATCTCTCGTCCTCGTATCGATGAACTCACCCTCCATGCGCAGGTTGTCGTGGTACCGCGTCACCTCCGCCCTCTCTCGAACCACGAAGTCCGTGTACTCGTCCCTCGACCTGTAGGTCTCGATGTTCCCCTCCATCCGCAGGTTGTCGGTGCGCTTCACGATGTCCACGCGCTCCCCGCGCACCAGCTGGTAGTCGTCCTTGGGTCGACCCTCGAACGGCCCTTCCGGCCTGAGGTTGTCCTCGGGTCTCTTCACGTCCGCGCGCTCGCCTCTCGTCGGCGTGAAATCGTCCTTGGGCTTGCCGACGAACTCACCCTCCGGTTTGAGGTTGTCCGGGTGTTTGATGGGCGTGCGTCTCTCCGCGGGTCCGACCGGCGCCTTTTCTGGTCTCTCGAAGTCGCCCTCTGGACGTAGATTGTCTTGAGGTCTCTTCACTTCCGGACGTTCCGCTGTCTTCGGTGAGAAATCGTCCCTTGGACGTCCTTCGAAGGGTCCTTCTGGTCTTAAATTGTCCTCAGGTCGTTTCACATCAGCTCTTTCTCCTCTGGTTGGTTTATAATCGTCTTTGGGACGACCCTCGAAAGGTCCTTCTGGTCTTAAATTATCCTCAGGCCTCTTAACATCAGCTCTTTCTCCTCTGGTTGGTTTATAATCATCCTTAGGACGACCTTCGAATGGTCCTTCTGGTCTTAAATTATCCTCAGGCCTCTTAACATCAGCTCTTTCTCCTCTGGTTGGTTTATAATCATCCTTAGGACGACCCTCGAAAGGTCCTTCTGGTCTTAAGTTATCCTGAGGTCTCTTAACCTCAGGACGCTCCGCTGTTTTCGGTACAAAATCATTCTTGGGGCGTCCCTCGAAGGGTCCTTCCGGTTTCAAATTATCTTGAGGCCGCTTAACATCCGGCCTCTCTCCCCTCGTTGGCTTGTAATCATCCTTCGGTCTCCCCACGAAGTCTCCCTCCGGACGAAGATTGTCACCAGGTTTAATAGGCGTCCTACGCTCCGCAGGCTTGAAAGGCGTTCGTTCTCTGTCCGGAAACTCGCCCTCGGGGAAGAGATTGTCCGGGTGGCGCACGATGGAAGGGCGTTCCGCTGGTCCATAGAGCATAGGCGCTGGCCTCTCGAATTCGCCTTCGGGATACAAATTATCCGCGTGTCTGATGGGCGTTCGTTTCTCGCCCGGCGTATATTCATCCCTCGGTCGATCCTGAAAGTCGCCCTCTGGACGAAGATTGTCCTGCGGTCTCTTCACTTCCGGTCGCTCTGCCCTCTTCGGTGTGAAATCGTCTTTGGGACGACCTTCGAAAGGTCCTTCGGGTCGTAAGTTGTCTTCAGGGCGCTTCACATCGGCCCTTTCTCCTCTGGTTGGTTTATAATCGTCTTTGGGACGACCTTCGAAAGGTCCTTCGGGTCGTAAATTGTCTTCAGGGCGCTTCACATCGGCTCTTTCTCCTCTGGTTGGTTTATAATCATCCTTGGGACGACCTTCGAATGGTCCTTCGGGTCTTAAGTTATCTTGAGGTCTCTTAACTTCAGGACGCTCCGCTGTTTTTGGTGTAAAATCATCTTTAGGACGACCTTCGAATGGTCCTTCTGGTCTTAAGTTGTCTTCTGGTCGCTTTACATCAGCTCTTTCTCCTCTGGTTGGTTTATAATCGTCTTTGGGACGACCTTCGAATGGTCCTTCTGGTCTTAAATTATCCTCAGGCCTCTTAACATCAGCTCTTTCTCCTCTAGTTGGTTTATAATCATCCTTAGGACGACCTTCGAATGGTCCCTCGGGTCTTAAGTTATCTTGAGGTCTCTTAACTTCAGGACGCTCCGCTGTTTTTGGTGTAAAATCGTCCTTTGGTCGTCCCTCGAATGGCCCTTCAGGCTTCAAATTATCTTGAGGTCGCTTCACTTCCGGACGTTCGCCTCGCCTCGGTGAGTAATCGTCCTTGGGTCTTCCCTCAAAGGGCCCCTCGGGTCTCAAATTATCCTCAGGACGTTTGACATCCGCCCTTTCTCCCCTGGTTGGTTTATAGTCGTCCTTGGGGCGTCCTTCGAAAGGTCCTTCTGATCTTAAGTTGTCCTGAGGTCTCTTAACTTCAGGACGCTCCGCTATTTTCGGTATAAAATCATCCTTAGGACGTCCTTCGAAGGGTCCTTCTGGCCTTAAGTTGTCCTCAGGGCGCTTAACATCGGCTCTTTCTCCTCTGGTTGGTTTATAGTCGTCTTTAGGACGACCTTCGAATGGTCCTTCTGGTCTTAAGTTGTCCTCAGGGCGCTTAACATCAGCTCTTTCTCCCCTAGTTGGCTTATAATCATCCTTAGGACGACCTTCGAAAGGTCCTTCTGGTCTTAAGTTGTCTTCTGGACGCTTAACATCAGCTCTTTCTCCCCTAGTTGGCTTATAATCATCCTTAGGACGACCCTCGAATGGTCCTTCTGGTCTTAAATTATCCTGAGGCCTCTTAACTTCAGGACGCTCCGCTATTTTGGGTATAAAATCATCTTTGGGACGTCCTTCGAAAGGTCCTTCTGGTCTTAAATTATCCTCAGGCCGCTTAACATCCGCCCTTTCTCCCCTGGTTGGCTTATAATCATCCTTAGGCCGTCCTTCGAAAGGTCCTTCTGGTCTTAAATTATCCTCAGGCCGCTTAACATCAGCCCTCTCTCCCCTAGTTGGCTTATAATCATCCCTGGGTCGTCCTTCGAAAGGTCCTTCTGGTCTTAAGTTGTCCTGAGGTCTCTTAACCTCGGGACGCTCCGCTGTTTTCGGTACAAAATCATCCTTGGGCCTTCCTTCGAAGGGTCCTTCCGGCTTCAAATTATCCTGGGGCCGCTTAACATCGGCTCTTTCACCTCTGGTCGGTTTATAATCATCCTTGGGCCGTCCTTCGAATGGTCCTTCCGGCTTTAAATTATCCTGAGGCCGTTTAACATCAGCTCTTTCACCTCTGGTCGGTTTATAATCGTCCTTGGGCTTTCCCTCGAAGGGCCCTTCTGGTCGCAGGTTGTCGTCGCGTCTGATCAGCACGGTGCTCCTGTAGTCCGTTTGGTCGAAATTGCGATACTGCTCCTGGCTGGTCGTCGTGCTTTGTACGACGTCGATCGTGCTGTAGAAACGATCGTCCTCCTCGGTGCGGACCGGTCGACGTCGAGGCTCTCGTTCGACGATGTCATACGTGTGGTAGTCCTCCTTGAGATGAGAGGTACCCTGTTGCGCAAGGCGATTTCGAAAGAATCAGGATTCGAGTCTATCGTGAAAATTCCTATACGATCAACACTGGAACTACTGCGGCCAAAATGATACGCGTGTCATTTCTTATTCGTATCGTGCAGATTCCTGAAGATACATTTCTTCAGATCTTTCTATCCTTTGCGCGCGATAATCGAGTTATTAAATTAATCTATTTTTCTATCTTGTTTCGGAGATGCTGTGGTTCCAATGTTAATCAGAGAACTGAGGATATTACAACGATGGGACAAATATTCAGGGTTACTGTTGTAACAGTTTACTTAAATTTACAAGGTAAGGTCAAGCTTCTTCTCGGGTTTCGATGGTCTATGTTATCTTCCATGTTATACCCTTCACTACTTAATTATATCAATACCGATTTCCATAGATTATACAGTAACATTAATTACAATTTTTTCATTATTGCTTCGTTTATTATCTTTCAGATAAACCTTTCCGCAGCGTTGTTTGACACTGAGCGATGGACGAATGTCGATGATTTCTACGCAAAATGCATTCTACAGTGAATCAATTCTACGGTAAATTGCAAACGAGTTCCAAGAATGTTCCACGATAAGAAAAACCGTTCCAAGGACGCGGGACGTCGAAGGTGTTGGATGAGTGAGCAAATTATTCTGAAGACTCACCGTGAATTCACCCTCCCCCACGGTGAGGTTATCCGTTCGTTTGATGATCTCGGCGCGTTGCACGGTACGATGATCGATGTACTCGGATCGCGTCGTCGTTTCGTCGATAAATTCACCCTCGACCTTGGTGTAAGTGTTGCGACGTATCGGGCTTGGACGTTCGCCGGGTGTCCCGGTGAAGACCAGCTCCGTAATTGTTGTACCTGATCAATAAAATAGGTATTGAGTGATATTAAGACCATTGACACTCGCCACTCATCGATTTCCTCGATCAGAATTCCCCAGAACAATAAAATAAGTATATTTCATATACTAATAATAGCTACTAATAAAATAAGTATATCTAATAAGTATATTTGGTATATGCAATGGAGTAAAATTATGGACAGGAGTCTCTATGTCGTATTTCTGATATATTAATCGATTAATAACTCGTCCGCATCGATATTAAGCGACGTTGGTTTGATGGACACTGGATAACCGTTATTCGTGAAACTGATAAAGAGTCGAGAATAAATTGTAATATACTTCATATCGTAAATACTTTTCTAGAAACCTTGATACTAAATAAAGCATTTTCTGTATAATGTATTTATATTGGATTTAGCTTTATCCTAAGTTGATAAAATACACATGATTATGATGTACAGTGAATCAAACAAGATAAAGCGCTAACACTATCAAATCTGGACCACTAATGCTTTAAAATGCCGCTTACAAAACATTCACGATATCATATCACACATACGTATTTTATTAAAAATATTGTACGTCCATCGACATCCCTGTGACAAGATCATCCAAAGAAATGATTTTTTTCTCGCAAGCTCAACTTCAAATTCGAAGGGATTAAATAAACAAATTTCATAAAAATTCGATGCGAAGAATTCTCGCCCTTCGAAGCGACGCTTTCAAAAATACTTTTATTCGATATGAATATATGAGAACCCCTCGCCTTTTACAAAGCGATGTTTCTCATGATCCTTCTCAAGTATATTAAACATCCAACTCACTGTCGAATTCTCCAGCGGGTCTGAGATTGTCCTCGGGTCTTTTCACGGGGGCGCGATCCCCGCGTGTCGGCGCCTCCTCGCGCGGCCTTCCAAGGAACTCGCCCTCAGGCTTCAGATTATCCTGAGGCCTCCTGATGGGCGCCCTCTCGCCCCTCGTCGGCGCCTCCTCCCTAGGCCTGCCCACGAATTCGCCCTCGGGCCTGAGGTTGTCCTCCGGCTTCCTGGCCGGCAACCTTTCGCCTCTGGTCGCCACATAATCCGTCCTTCTCTCACCGATGAACTCGCCCTCCATGCGCAGGTTGTCCTCGTGGTGATACGTGGTCTGCCTGTCCACGTGCTTCTGGTCGAATTCATGGCGATAAGAGGTCACCGCGTGCACTGGCTCCTCCCTTGGGAATTCCAGGTGATCCTGGGGCAGGTTGTGGGGACAACGATGTCGCCTGAAATACGAATCAGACATGTTTGAGGTGTTTCGAGGAGTAGATCGTGAATTTCTCGCGAACAGAGATGTCGGATTTGAATAGATACTTTATTGGCGCGACTTGGTCAATTTAAGATCGTGGAACAACGATGGAACGCGGTGAATATGATGGAGTGAATGTAACGTACATGTTATGGAGGGACATGGGGAGTGACTGTGAGTAGGAGGAATGCGAAGATTTGCACGGTTATTCGATTATCGTAATTGAGCTGTGGTCGTTCGACGAGCTTTCGATGGCGGACTTGAAATTAGCAGGGTTGGAAAAGTTCTCATCGTGTACGCGTGTAATTGTTGCCCTGCGATATCTGGGCGAAGATTTAGTGTAGCGTGTAGGGTATAGTTTGCGTCGGGCTTAATATATTGCTATAGAGAAAGAATATATCGAGTATACGTATTGTAGAACCTGTTTCGCATAGAGACGGTCTCACGGATGACAAGGACGAGGTATTAGAAAGTGAGGAGGAAAATAAATATAGGCTGTCGGTTAAGCGAGAATATAAAGTACGTTAAAGCTTTCGTGATTTTGAGTCAATGAAAGATACGAATGCGAATGAATATATCTTAAACTCGTGGAAATGGACTGTCTCAATTATTTAGTAATAATAATCGCTGAGATAATGATTTTATACGTATGCAAAATGTCGTATTTACTAGTATAATCCAATCCTAACTCGCTTTGCTGTTTTAATCAATCATTAATTACAGTTTATACATCATTATATTTACAGTTTAAAATCAGAATACTGTGAATGAAAGGAAGTGATGAAAAAAATTGTACACTTGTCCTTCTTTATATTCTATTGTAACTTTATCATCCTTTTAGAGTTTAGTTTCCATATAAACTAGAAATGTATAGGTTTTTTAAATTAAATTCACCCTTTTGCAAATCTATATATATATATATATATATTATATATTTTATAGATAGTTTTAAATATATACATATATATTTAAAAAAACATCAAATAATGTTAATTAAATAGTAGCAAGACAGAAACTGTGCGACTTTCTTCGAAGATTACTTCAAAAATTGGAAGACAATAATCTCAACGAAATTTGGTTGATTTTGGACAACGCAAGTATCCAGAAAACATAAGTGGCGCGTGATCTCGTAGATCAGACAAAGCACACTCTAGTTTCTCCACCATCATTTTCTTCAATGCTGAACCCTATCGAACGAGTCTTCTCCAAAATCAAGTTTGCTGCATGAAATATATCAACCGATCCTTTAAATCGGTAAAATTTAGTAAATGCACATGCAACATATCGAGCATACTCTCGTGCCATCGTCCACGAAAAATTCAAGGTTTCCTCTCATTCGAGGCGCAATGCCAAACTTTCGAGCGGCAGTTTAAGTACAATGAAGGCTCATTTCGACGTAGATATGCCAAGGACTAATTCGCCGGATGACCAAGCCGCCAGTTCCCTCCACGATATTTCACGTCCAAGCTCTCTCCTTACCAGCCGTGCCTACGCCCTCTTCCTCCACGCGAAACGCATCGTTGACCCATTGACAAAGTGCAACGAGGATTGCGCTTGCTCGACGTAATTGCAGCCGCGCACGCGATTATTCGTCGCTCAAGTGCCCAGCGTAACCGCGTGCCCACCTTCCAATCCTTCCTTCAAAACCCTGTACCCTCCATAAAGTCCCGCTCCAGTTACCCGAGTCTTCAATCCTTTTCCACGCCTTTTTCCACAAACGTGACTCTATTTATGATATTTATTTAGTATAAACACCACCTTGTATTTTTGATTCTTTATTGTATTAAGTTCCTAAAATTGAATAACCTTTATTATGCGCGATTATTTTTTTAAATTATTTTTTAATTATTAATACGCAGTATTGGCTTGAGACTTTCTCGTGCACATGTCGTTCTATCACCTGAAATTCTTGCGAGAATAAAACTGGATGGAGAGGTTTTCAATTATTAAGAAAGTGCGAGAATTAATTGCTGGTTAACGATCGATGTAATTCCTGCAAAGCTCTCCATAAAGGCTCCAATTGGGATGCACGTGAATATTGAGCGCGACATTGCTTTTGTTTAAATTACTCGTTGTATAACCGAAGCCTTATCGTTTCCATCCGCGGATGCGTAATTCGCGATGCATGCCCGATGCATCGTGTAACGGGTAAGCGATAGCATGCATGCAAAACTGCGGCAGTCTTTCCAGGCGACTCTAATATTGGATAGTTTTATCCATAACTAGGTGATGCGACAGTCGCATTACAGGAGAAAACGATACAGTTTTCTGTTTTACGATTCTCTCTAATATGTGTCTAATGTATTTTTCATTGTTAATCAAGAATTCCGTCCGATCTAAATTAAATATGTCACTTATTTTCGAACAGAGAAAAGTGTCTGGAAAGAACGATATGTTAAAAATATTATGATAGGCGATCAATTTTATTTAAAGTCATGTTTTTCGAGACTAAAATTATTAGAGATTTTTTGGAAAGAGGTATTATTCTATGATGTTTAAAATGCTCAGGTTGGGTTGGGATATCCTGCGTATTCCTTCTTTCTATTTAAACGATGAAAGCCTTAATTTACTTTCTCACGAAGGATATGACAATTGGATGGATATTAATGTAAATAATCAATGGAAAAACAAAGTGTAATTTCAAAATAAAGCTTTGTACGGTTTTGAAATCGACTAAACGACTATCATTGTAAGAATACCTCTGATAGCTTGTATAATGTCAGGTTAACAAAAAGTTGATCGATTCACAAGGGTATAAACGCGTTTCAATACTTTCTGTACGTAGAAAAAGTAATCATTTAGATCGAATAGAGCGAGTTCAGGAACCCTGGATAGGGTTCAACGCCCTTCGACTTTTCGATCCAGTCACGAACCTCCACATTTCTACTCGAAGTATCAATCTTAAAAAAAAGGGAACATTAAATATGAATCACGAAGCGTAGTAAAAATGACCTCTTTATTTATCGATAGTCGCAGAATAAAAAAGTTGATGCAGTAGAATAAAACCCAAGTAACTTATAATATATTTAAAGCGCCCCAAAATTCACGTAAGATTTGAAAATTTTAACAAAAGACTGCGTGCATATCAGCAAAGCCGTGGAGGTCATTAACCCCATACGCTATTCCACACATAACCCTATACCAAATACTTTATGACTCGGTACAAAATTGATACTGTTTAATTATAAACCTGTATTATCTATCAAAATGACCTCTTGCGTGCATTTTCGGACTTTGAAAATTTGAACTGCTTATTAGAACAAAATAAAATTTGAACACTTTATTAGAAAATTAGTTAACCTTTATGCCAACGCGGTCATTTTGAAGGAATCCCTGATTTCCAACGAAAGACCCTTATTCCGCGAATGTTACGTCAAGCTATGAGGGAATTATTACTTTGCGTGCGTAGCGGGAAGGTTTTCTTTTTTTTTTTTTTTTCACGAGTTCGTTTCTGTTTTAAGTTACACCGAGTTACATGCTCGCCATTTGGGAATTGGAAGTCGGTCAAAGTGCGGTTTCGCAATAGGCGCCCCTGCAAACTCGGCGTTGCTGCAGCGATGTTTTTCGAACGCGACGGCCGGTGTCTGCCATAAATGGCGGGAAAAAAACGCGGGCTCGGCACACTTGCCAATTTTCGATGCAGAACGATGATTTATTCAGGACACGGAGCTCGGACATTATTCGATCTCCACGGTCGCAGCTTTCCCAAATTGGAATTAACTTTAATTCAGCGCGGTCTAAAGTCGAT
Organism: Ampulex compressa; assembly: GCA_038496175.1. Taxonomy (NCBI): domain Eukaryota; kingdom Metazoa; phylum Arthropoda; class Insecta; order Hymenoptera; family Ampulicidae; genus Ampulex; species Ampulex compressa. The sequence goes on along the minus strand of JBCFXI010000424.1, from coordinate 147,981 downwards.
TCCCACGTTGAAGAGGGTTTATAAGTTTATATCGTCATCAACTATAGAGCGTATGTGTACGAAAGAATTAATTGTATGAAAAATAACTGAATAAGGCTAAAAATAAGTCAGGAGGCAAGTCGTTATATACTATCTACTGGTATAGATAAAATAATTATGTAGAATTATATGCGCCAAATAATGAACCCCATTGCATTCTGTAAAATCAAGGAGATATCCAAGTTTCGAGGAGCACGAATATTGCATAGATTATTAGAGATACAAAAACTGTATTTTTAATAAGAGAAAAGGACGAAATGAAATACAGGAGACCCATATTAAGGCATCCGAGTTTTCTCTTTCTGAGAAAACATGTTTTTGCTCGGTAAAATATCTCCGCATTACGGAGGAATCAATCAAACGCAAGTATGTTAATCAAACGCATTACAGGCCAGCAAGTTTAAATGCACTCAACGTAAATACATAAATGGACCATGCTCTAAGTAAGCAAATCGAATTGTACCCGATGTAATAATAAAAATGGAGCGTGTGGCAAGTAAACAAGTTAAATCGTGCCCGATGCAAATATAGAGATAATCCATATTACGGACGAACAAATTAAAGTGTGCCAGCGTTTTTATATTATATTTAAGAAAACTATGCAAATTCGTATGATTACTCATTATCAGATGCCATTAGAAACTATCCAGCAAGTAAGGTTAGGGGTACAAAATAGTAATCTGAATATTATTCATTGGACCATTGGTTAACTGGAACTACAAGCTATACAAATAAATACTCATTATGATCACTCATTATCGAATGTCATTAGAAACTATCGAGCAAGTGAAGTTAGGGTTACGAAATACTCAACAATAATCTCAACATTTTTCATTGAACCATTAAATAACGTAAACTACAAAGAAAATATACAAACAAACACTCTCTACGATCACT